>JANHFL010000592.1:634379-653311 GCA_032468155.1 Oxyrhabdium leporinum
GTTGGGTGGGGTTAGGTGGGGCATGGTTGGGTGGAATGGGGCGTGGTTGGGCAGAGAGGGGAGGGGCCAGCCAGGAGCGGGATTTGGGGGTTTGGCAATTCCCGCAAAATCTTTGCTAAGGGTACACCCAAACACCCGCGAATTCCCAGCAGCCAATCCGTGCCCTGGAGGGCATAGTGCAGGCACAAGCCCACCTGCCTCAGCATCCCAAGGCCTCCTTCCACCACCACCACCCCTTAGATATTCCATGCTCGGCTTGCTGCTCCTTGCGGTCCCCACAGCCACTTGGGCTTCCTCAGAAGTGCTTCTTCTCTATGCAGATTTGCCTGTGGCAAGATGGTCAGCAAATAAATTTAGAGTATAATGCTTACACTTTAAGAGAAACATAATGCTTTCAAATTTCCCTCCTCCTGTGAAAGAACTTAGTTGTAATAATAACCGAATTAGCAATGTAGACATTTCAGGTTTTTTTAGCATAATGCTATACATATCTGTTTAAAAATAAGTGTGATTTTCTTTTAGGTAAGAGATAAACAGTACAGCCTTAATCCCCAAAGTAGGAGCTTGTGACCATGTCTCTACTGGCTCTCACTTCTCCATTGATTTTTTAGAAATGGTACTTTGACATCAGGATACTCCAACTACAGATAGTGCTTACAGGTGGGGTAAGAATGAGAATGAGAGATTAAATTCTGAAAGTCTTCCCAAATCCTTTTCATCCTCCATCTTAAAATAGATTTGGACAAGCAGAGAATGGCATTCACTGAAGTACATTATTTGGTAACAATGTTTTTACAAATTTCAACTTCTGGTTTTCTCATCTGCAATATATTATTGACATTCTGAATAGGTTGTTATAAAAATATGCAGCATTATATAAGGGCTTAATGACACCTGATAAATCTTGATTTTCCTAGTTCATTTGCAATTGAAAGTTGTCACTTTTAATAAATCAAGATTGCCAGTAACTTCTAAAATGCAGTAATTTTATTTTACAATAGAAATGATATGTAAACATTTTTGATCAAAGATAATTCTAAAACTCCATAGAACTTTTATTTATCAGAATATATTTTAATATTCAGTTTCTTTTCACCAAAAAATAATTGAACTAAATGAATAGAATAAAGCATACCATCAGGTTTTAATTTATCCAAACAATTTTCTTTAATTCTATTGATCATTAAATTGTATTTTCTTTTTGAGGGATGAAAGGTTTTCAACCCTGCTTGTGTTGCTGGCCAGAGTCAATACTGCTAATTCAAAATCACATAGTAATTTTTCCTTACATTATTAATGGGCACAAATACCCTGAATCTATGCAGAACTGAAGTATTTTGGTATAAGCTTATGTATAACTAATAAAGGAGAATATTTGTAGCTCAGAGTTGACATGAGGGGTCCATGGTGCTTTCTGAGATTTCTTGTTTTTCTTGCACATGTTTCATTACCTAGGTAACATCACTAGCACTGATGATGTTGCTTAGTTCATGTAATGAAATGTCTGCAAGAAAACAAGCGAGCTCAGAAAGCATCATAGACCCCTTATGTGTAAGTCTTGCAAACAAGAAGTTGGAGCTGAACAGTGTCCAATAAAATGTGACATCTATTGAGAAAAAATGGACAATAAATCTTTTGAAAGAAAACAGTGAGACCTGGGCTAGCTGTAAAGTTGGAAAGAAACTGTTATTAGAAAGTTTACAGTGTGGCAGTCTACCAATATGGGTACCAATTCATTGTTGGAAACAAACTGTAAAATATAGAGAAAATCTATAAGAAATTGGTGTCTTTAAGGTGGCTGCCCTGGAGAATATTCTGTAGAATTCACATTAATAAATACAATTCTAGCACAGCTGTCAAAACAAAAAGATTTCCAAGCAATCTTGTTGATTAAAACTCTTCTTCTTTTCCCGTCACAACCCAGGCTGGATTTCAGTCAGCAAAAGTGAAACTCACCTAGATGCTTAGTTTGGCACATAACTCAACTCAGTTATAACCATCACCTCATGCAACTGAGCTCATTCTTGAACCACTTCCAGAGTAAAATGCTTTCAGTAAGATATTAAATATAATGCAGATTCATCTAGTTTTTAATGTAGCTTTCTTGCTAAAATGGATGGATTACATGATTTCAGTCCCACACCTAATATTTTAATATTTTGGTTTGAATTCTAATCTTATTCTGGGAATGAGCATATTTTGATATAATGAGGCAGCCAATTGGATGTCTCATTGGTCAGAAAATTTTGTCAAAGCAGTTGAATACCTAGATTGAATTATACAGGACAATACTGAACTTGCATAATAAATAAAAAATAAAATTCTACTATACTTTGTAGAGGGTATCAGGCATTATAGCCTCCAAGCTACAGGGCCAGTACATAAACATAACTGAAAAAGACATTGGAAAAATAAGACACTAGTTACTCATAGATAGAGCAGTCATCCAAATCTCAACGTCTAGACAGACCAATACGAGCACAGCCTGGACTGACTACAAGAAAGCTTATGAACGATGAACACACACATGGATCTGTGAATACCTGGTATTATACAAAGTCAACAAGATCTTCCTCAAGAACTCAATGTCCTGTACAGACTTGAATCCCCTCAGCCATACAATATGGATATACAGTAAGTTCAACAGTGGATTTACCATCAGCTATGTCCTCTACATGGAGGATACCAAGATGTATGCTAAGAATGAATGAGACATGGACTTGCTGATCTAGCTGACACAGATTTACTATGAGGACATTGGGGTGTCATGGACTGTAGAAGTATAAATACAATCACAGGGAAAGACAACAACATCCAAGTATCACCAAAAGATAAGATAGATCCTAAAGAGCCAGCTCAATGGAATGGACAAGATGCACATCATCAACACTTATGCCATGCTATCACCAGATGCTCTGCTTGTATAGAGAGCTGGCCAAGAGGACATAAGGCTGCTTATATGAGGATGTAAATGATCCTCACAATTCATAGCGGCTTCCACTCCACATCCAACTCCAAGAAGCTATACACCACCTGGAAGGGGAGTAGGTGGAATCTGGTGAGTGTCAAAGCCACTGCCCTGAATGACATCCAATACATCCAAAACTATATCCTTAAGATGACACCTAAAGATGAACTGCTGAGATAATGTATGAGGCAACAACACACATTAGAGGAAGGTGAAACAGAGGAAGTGCCACGATCCTGCATGAGATGTATTATCAATAGATAGATGAGATGGCTGATACCAGTTACTGGACAAGGCTGGGCTAAAAGACAACACTGAGGCACTGATTGTAACAGCCCAAGAACAGACATCTAGTATCAAGTCTGAAGAAGCAGAGGTCTACCATACTAGACAGGACTCTTCAATGAACACACAGTGGAAGGATATAAGATATAGCAGGAACAACATACACTGAATGGCACAACCAAATAGCTGGCACTGTGCACAGAAACCTCTGCACAGTGTATGGATTAGACCCATCTACGTGAGAGATTACACAGAAGACTCTGGAGAGTAATGGGGATAAGTTCCTGTAGCACTTCTAGATAGATAGGCAGATAGTGGTCATTAAAGTGGATGTCATAGTAATAGACAAGGACCAGAAGACAATGTTTGTGATAGATGTAGAGATGTCAAGTGACAACAAAATCAGCAAGAAGTGTGAGAAGCTAGAGTAATGTCAGGGTCTGTAGGAAGAACTAAAGAGTGTGTGGAAAGTAAAGGCCAAAGTATCCCATAGTAGTAGGAGCATCTGGTGTTATGTCCTAAACTGGGAGAGTGACTTCAACAGATCCCAGGAACAACTTCAGAATTCTCTGTTCAGAAGAGTGCAGTGCTAGGAACAGCTGAGATACTGCAGTGGCAGAACCCTCAAATTTTCAAGCCTCTGGTCAAGGACTTGAGATTGAGAAAGATACATGCCACTCCATACATGAGGTGAGGAGGGATTTTTTTATATAGGTATGCATATGCTGAAAAGCACTAATACTAAAAAATACATTTTGCTGATTTGAAATTAAAATCATTTGCAACTTTATAAGTTTTATAGCAGTTGAAATCCAGGAATCTTATTTAAAGTAGACTCAATGAAAGTAATAGAATGTAAATTAGTTACAACCAATGTGAATTTAATTAATTTCAGTAGGATTGTCCTAAATATATTTATCCAGAATCCGATATAACTTACATACATATATGCACCATTCATATATGCATTTTTAATACATTAGCAATAGCAATAACACTTAGACTCATATACTGCATCACAGTGCTTTACAGCCTTCTCTAAGCAGTTCACAGAGTCAGCAAATTGACCCCAATGATCCGGGTCCTCATTTTACCAACCATGGAAGGATGGAAGGCTGAGTCAACCTTGAGCTGCTCAGAATCGAACTTCTGGAATGAGCAGTGAGTTAGCCCTGCAGTACTGCATTCTAACCATGGCTCTTATTATCAATTTTAAAAAGCCTGGAAACAAATCAGTCTTACATGTTACTCCCAACACTGAAATCTTGGCTGTTGGATATAACTATTGAAAAGAGATACTGAAAGCTTTTTTAAAAAAAACTTTGATCTAAAAAAAGGAGACACTATTCAGCTAAACTTTAATAGATAATAAATAATCAGGAAGGTCCTAACTTAGTAGCTGGTGAAGGTATGAAAATAACAAAAGCAGAGAACAGTGGGAATTGAAAAATATACTTTCATCAGCATGCTTGTGATTGGGGAATTCAGAAGTCTCTTAAGGGTTCACCACTTGTGAATTATGCATCTCACACTCACTAGTAGGCGTAAATGCATAATTCTAATCTGTTCTTATAATTTATTTATAACACACCAGTAGAATGTAAATTGTCTGCCTCATTTCAACAAGCTATCATGCCATTTAAGGTATGCAGATATTTCAGAGGAGGCTACATAGACAATTTGCCTAGGCTAGCACATTGATTCCAATTAAAGGGCACATAAACTGCTAATGATAAATTAAACTTGTTCTCTCTGGCTCATGGGTAAGCTGCACAGAGGGTTGCAAAGCAAAGTAAACAGAAAGTAACTATTCATCCTAAAATAATAGGTACAATACAGCACATTTTTAAAAAAAAGTTAAATCTTCTCTTCATGATATTTAATAAAAGAAACAAATATTGCTCATAACTACAAAAGTAAGATGCAAATAGTCCCATACCTATGACACTAGGATTGACAGGAATGTAACAAAATGGAAGCAGTAAAGGAAAAAGTTCTTGCTAGTGAGATTTGTTGCTGATTGACGTTCAAATGAAAGATGCAAGCTAGCTACCACATACACACAGACTGCATAGCTTGGTCTTGATCATCTTGTTCTTTCACACATGTTAAATGGAAGCAGGTTGGTGCCTGTACCATCCCATGTGAGAAGGAAGCTTAGATATCTTTATTTTTATTTTTGTCTACTGCTGCAGTAGATTTCTTAGAATACACATACCATTTTCTACTACTTTCATTTGATCCAGGCCAGTGGGGATGGAGGCAATCCTTACTACATGTAGAATTCATGTCAAGCAATAAAAATTACTTTTATCTGGCTTTCTAGGTGTTTTTTTTCCCCCAGAAGTTATTTATCTTCTTCCTAGGGCTGAAAGAGAGTGACTTGTCCAAAGTCACCCAGCTGGCTTAGTAGCTAAGACAGGACCAGAACTCCCAGTTTCTAGTCAGGTGTCTTAACTACTACATCAAACTGGCTCTCCCTCCTTTTCTGCTCTATATCAAATAAAGACTGTTTTCTGAACAATTCAAGGTTAAATCAGGAACAGTAATGGAATTAAAATGCCAAATGGACAAACCATCAAGTTCTATCAGGATGAAGCCTGCAAGTCTGAGCATTTTATATTGGACAATGTCAAGTATGGATAAGTTAAAAAGGTGATTAGTAAAGAATACATTCAAAGAATGAGAAAACTTCTAAAGATAAAAGTCAATAGTGGACACACCATCAAAGCCATCAATATTTGAGCCATATCTGTGATAGGAATTATTAACTGGATGCAATCTGTACTGGATAGTTTGGACCGAAAAATAAGAAAAGTGATGAGTATTCATTATGCATTGAATCCCTGTAGTGATATTGATAGATTATACCTGCCCTACAGAAATAGAGATAGAGGTTTACTTCAAGTCAAACTGTCAAAGAAGAAAAGCATGCATTGGTTGATTGTGTAGAAAATAGCCAAGAATAATCATTGATGAAAGTTAAAAATTGGAACTTACTGAATGTACAGGAAACAAAACATGAATATTGAAATAATGTAATAAAAACAAGAACAATGCTGGCAAAGAAAAGCATTGCATGGACAATTCCTACAAGGGGTAAGTAGGTAAAGGTAAAACCTGGCAATGGTTTACAACTGGAACATTTTAAAAAAGAAACTGAAGGCTTAGCAGACTGTGCAAAGAAGCAGAATAAACAATAGATCAAATTATCAGCTTGTGTAAGAAGATCATGCAACTATTATCAGTCATAACATAACAGTCATCTGGAATAACTGTAAAAATTATCATGTGGCAGTAATGAAAAATTGGTGGGAACATAGAGTTAAGGTAGTTGAAAATGAGCAGGTTAAAATGTGGGATTTGCTAATACAAATTGATAAACTTGTGGCTCACAACATACCAGACTTAACTGTGGTTGAAAGAAGAAAGTGTGGATAATTGAAGTGGCAATACCAGGGGACAGTAGAATAGATGATCCCAAAGTATCAAAATCTGAAAATAAATGTTGAAAGATTATGGCATAAACTGGCCATGGTGGTCTCTAGTTATCAGCCCACTGGGTGCTATACCTTGGAGTATATCTTGGGAGAAAATCTCTGTGTTGACAAATCCATCTGTTAATTACAAAAGGCCATACTGCTTGGATCCACACACACTGTATATTACAACAATACATTATGACATCCTAGGTTCTTAGGAAGAACTCAGTTTATATGAAGGCCAACACCAGCTAAAGAACTGGCAGCTGTAACTTTATACTGTTGTGCATATAATAACAATAATAATTGTATGCCATCCAACTTTCAAAGATCGCATCTCTGCTTCATCCATCTCCTCCTTGTGTCTCCTTTCTCTTTGTTAAAAATGTTTTTCTCCCCTTAGGAAAGAAGTGGTAAAGGAGATATTTATTTTGTATATTCAGCATGGGGCTGCTATAAAAATCAAAGTTATTAGGTAAATGGGATAAAAAGAGCTTCTCTATCTCTGTTTGCTTTTACCCAGAACCAATTATTTATTAAAAGTTTTACTTTCTCAGCTGATGAATAGATAACTTGAATATGAATTATGCAAGAGGCAAGATATCAGTACTGAATAAAGCAATAGGCAAAATATATTAATTTTTGAGAAGTTAAAAATTATGTAAAAAGAGCACTTCCACAAGCATTCTTGAGAATGGAATTGTGAAACATGGTTTCCTGTTGCTTAATTCTACAATGGGAAAGCACGAAAGATTGCACTACAGCTTCACTATCCTTTCATCTGTCATTTACTCTTAATTTAGGTACATTTAGGTACACTAGTACATTTGCAGTTAACATTACCTGGCAGCCTATTTTCAGTGCCAAAATTTGAATCACAAAGAACAATCATTGGAATGAGAATGTCTTTGAAGATTTGCAAAGTGACTTTCTTTCAGTGAGTGACTATTGATAGCTTCTAGTGTTCTGGGATTATGGGACCTGCTTTCCAAGATTCTGACACGTATTGAGGAAAGACATATACATTAAAACAATTCCTATCCTGCCTGTACTATGCCATGTAGAGTTTGGCTTTAACACACTCTTTCTCTTCCTCAGTCTCTCTCTGTCTCTGTCTCTGTCTCTGTCTCTGTCTCTGTGTGTGTGTGTGTGTGTGTGTGTGTGTTTATCTCTCTCACACACACACTTGATAGAGATGTGTTTCATTAACTTTGACGTTTGACTTAGGAGGGGGAATAGGCACTTTCTTAGTCATGGAATGATAGAGGTTTTCAGGGACAATTAGGTCTTCAAGTCATTCTTTTCCTTGCTCTGTGCAGAAATCTAAAATATGACTTGACTGTTGACCATCCAACTTCTGTTTGAACACATTCAGTGAAGGGAAAGCCTCCATTTCTCTAATTAATGAGTCCCATTATCAAATTGCTGTTAAAGTTATCAAGTACTACTAAATAAGCTAGGAAGGTGGGGAAAGAAACACATTGTTTTAATATTTTGAAATAAAATCTGGCACCCCCTCACATTTCATGAAATATGCCTATATTTTGTATTGGGATGCTCAATCAAATACAAACTGCTGCATACAAAATTGCCTTTTGTTTCAATTAAGCCCTCATCTTTCCCTTTTTAATATGTTTTGTCAAATACTCAAGAAAATTCTATACTGCTGGCCAGTAAATGCCCCATAGGAACTTATTTGTCAGGTTGCCTAAATCAATACGACATGCTTCCAAGCAAGCAGGTTTTGGATCCACATGTAAGAATCAGATTTGCAGCAATTAGTTCCTGATTTACTACAGGACATTTCCATTTATACTGATATAAATCTGATGAAACAGAATTATAAAATAATTGTTCAGAATGGCTATCCCTGCACAGGATTTCTAATAGTTCTTACCCAGATAAAGTTGAATTATCTGTTTTATATGATTACTATCCTGCTTGAAACCTTTAGTGATAGCATTCCCCTTTTTTATGCTAGCAAATAAGATCAGGATCAGGGCCACTCTGTTTGACTGTTCACTAATTGAAATGAGAAAGCAAAGAAATATTAATTAAACCGTGGATGGCAATGTAATGACCTCATTTAAACCAACCATGCAAGGAAATTCAGATTTAATGCTGAAAAATAAGGCTAACAGTTGGAGCCAATAGAGGAACCTTATGTGGAAGGATATTTACACATGAAATAACTATATTGTGGTTCACTCTGTTTCATCAGGACAGCAGAGTGGAATATGGATCTTTTAAAAAAAAAATCAGAAGAATGCACAACTAAATTATTATCAGCTTCTAAATATTTTAAATAGTAACAATATATTTTTAGCTTTAGTTCCAAAACATGTTGCTATTGAACCAATTTTTTACCCTTTATCCCATTTAGAATCATAGAATCATGAGGTCACAAGGGGCATTTGAGGTCTTCTAGTTCAACCCTCTGCCCAAGCAGGAGTCCTCATACCATCTCGGACAAATGGTTGTCCAATCTATTCTTGAAAACGTAGTTGCATCCCAACTCCAGGAAGCAAGCTGTTCTAATGCTTAATCGTTCTCAATGTATTGCTTAATATTTCTCATAAAGTTCTAAAATGGTGCATGCCAGAAATAGTACTATTTTGTATGTGTTTGCGTATCTTTTGTATACATATGTATTTCGAGTTTACCTTCTTTTCTGGAGAGGTTAAGTATTTCCTGTTTTACAAATCAAATATTTCTTTTGGAAACCTTTTTGGAAATTTTTGTGGGGAAACTACATTTGTTTAATCTTTTGCACAATCTTTTGTTCATAAATTATAAATGTAATTACTAACCGCCAATGTTTGTGAGACTTCACAAAAGAAGACCTGAAACTTCATCTATATATTACTGTAGGTTTTTTTTTACAAGATCCCTGAGGTTTGTTCACTCATGCTATGCATAATGGTTTTATGTGAGTGTTTGTGTGTGTGTGTGTGTGTGTGTGTGTTAGAGAGAAGAGAACTAATTTTTTTGTGCTCTGTGAGATTTAGAAGCATGTCTAAACTGTAAGATTCACAATATAATTCTGTGCATATCTGTTTAGAAGAGTAAGTCTTTATTCTGAGGAGTAGGATTACAGAATTAGAGATCATTATTTTATGCACCTAATGCTCTTTCCCCCACCAGGTGTCCTTTTGATGTGTGCTTACAAAACTCCTATCCAAAATTGAAATTATCATTTGAAAAAATGCTTAAGTAACATTTATAGATTCAAAATCATGATTTTATTGTTTATGTCACTGACACCTGGCTGGACAAACTAATAGTAATATAATATTCCTCAATAGACTTGCTGTACATTTGAATCATCATCTTGCGAATTGGTAAATTATGTTGGCTTCACAGACAAAGTTGTGATTCTGATATTGTCCTCCCTGTTTTGCTTGCAAAAGTTACAATGCCCATAAAAAGTTTTCACCTAGTAGTAGTAGTAGCAATAATCTACATCAACAGTTAAATGCCAATTGTCCTACAATTACGTTTATTGCCAGATAATTGCACATATTGTAAAATAAAACTTATTAAGAATCAAGTTCTGCATCCTTCTAGATGTTAGTGAAGTACAACTACCAGCAGACTCAGCCAGTGTGTTCAATATTAACAAATGCAGGATCTATAATTCATTATTGGCTGAGTCCATAGGCTCCCCATTCTTTCATTATAATTTTATGTTTTAGAGTAGGATTTTTTTTAATTGACAAGAGATGTTGTTTTTTTGCTTTGGCAATGCATATATTTTTATTTTTCTATGTTTTCTCATTTTTATGTCATTATTTTAAAAACAGTTAAGCAATATGTTTTAAAAAACCTTTGGAGTGGTTTTTACTAGAATAATATCAGAGGATAGAGTTTATTAATATAGGAATGGGGAAATAATGTGGCTCCGTTTACATCTTTAAGTAATCTTTAATATCATCAGACGTTTTATCTATCTGGATGGATTTTGTAGATTGGGATGTTGAGTTGTTAATACAGCACTTGTTTTGCTCTACGCATTTATAGATGGTAGTTTCTCGTGGCAGTAACAGTGTAGATATTACTCTTTTTGATGCAATGGGTGTTTGACTTAAGGCAAAGAAGAAGAGAATGACGAGGCATTACAGAAATATCTGATTTCTGAGAAAGAAGAAATGTGAGAAAAAGAAACTCAAAACAATTCTGCATTGTTTTGTTAGGTATAGGAGATGATTTTTTTGACTTTCAGCATTCTATTCTAATAGCATAGCCATATTACAGTAAATTCTAATAATCCTAGATATTCCTGTTTGCTTATTTTGCCAAACATGGAGGGTTTATATCAATTTTGAAACCCTCCCTACTTTCTTGCTAAAGAGAACTTTTAGACTTTGAATATGGTGACACAATCTCAAGACAGAACCTCAAGACACCACTGACAGCAGAACAAGTGGCTGAATCGTTATTTCAACATTAATATCAGGTAGCCACAGAAATATCAAACCTGTACAATGCAGCACTTCAGACAAAGCTTTATCTGGGACAACCCCACAAGTTGCTCCACAGCTAATCTTGTTCTGTTCTGTTCTGTTCTGTTCTTTTGGTAGTTTATCAGAGAGGACAGGGTGAGCAAGGAGAGAAAAGATCACTATGAATTGGTTTTTGTGGGCAGGTCAGCAGAATTTCTTGCAGGTTGGAGCCTACTTAAAGAACAAGCAGCCAGATGGGCATTTCCACTCATTGACAATAATGATACCAATTTAGATAGCTATCACAATTTCATGCAAAGATTTAGAGCTGCATTTGATTATTCAACCAGAATAGCAGCCGCAAATTGGGAGATCTGACAGCTGACAGGATGAATTCACTGAATTTATGACTACATGATTGATTTCCATTTTTATGTCTTGGAATGATTTTCCTCTGCTTGACCAATTTCAGGAAGGACTTTCCAATGAAATAAGAGATGAATTGGTAAGACAGGTAAGCTTTGGAAGAGTCCTTTCAGCTTTGCAGGATAACTGATGGCAGTTTGGAGGAGTTGAGGCACAGAGGATTTGCTCCTATTCATCATACTTTCTTCCTTCCCCATTGCCTTCTTGGATTCTAATGATATAGAATCCATGTAAATTAGAGCAATAAGAGAGCCCTCTTTACAGTGGAGAAATAGAAAAATTGAGACTTCAGGTTGTGTTTTTTTCTGTTGTGCACTAAGGCATGTAGCTTTCTTGCTCAGAGTCAGCTAGAAATACTGCATCTATGGAAATGTATCACCTTATAAGTAAATGCTAAAACATTGCCTTCAGGAAATTTTGCACTTTCCCCTTCTAAGAACTCCACAGGGAGTCCTTGGACAATTAAAGGGAACTTGAACACCCCATACTAGGCAATTGCAAATGCAACCAGACAATATACCTATTAGTCTTTGGACCTCTGTAAGCTTGCAGATTGAACTCTTGGTTCATTTGGACTCTTGGGTGAATGCTATTTTTTTAGATGTAACTATGGTGCATCAATTTGGCTTAGCTTCACAACTATTGGAAAAGTCTATGCAGCTGGAGATGAATTGACAGCCGAAGACCTCTCAGTTCAGGTCCCATATTGCATCTTATGACTCCTTTGGAGTATAAACAACCCTGAAGTCTTGGTTCCTTCCACATCCCACTTATTGACTTGAGACACATAATCCTAATATTCATTGGAAACAATAGGCAGCTTCTTTTCCTCTCCAAAATGTCAACAGCATTATTTTTAGGCATTTGACCCTTTTCATTTTCTCCTTTTCATATCACTCTCTGAACTTCATTCTTTGCCAGAAAAGTATGCAGATTTTGTTGATATTTTAGGGAAGAAATACCATTACTTCTCTTTAACTTGTAACATATAATCAACTTAATATTAATATCTGAGATCCCAGCTAACAGGCAATATTCCATGTGTCTTTAAAAGTTAGCTTTAAAAGAGTTCCTAGAGAAGAATATGAAGAAAGAATTCATTTGCTATTCTTCCTTTGCCATATCACACTCTTTTTTTAAAAATAAAAAAGTAAACTTAACAAGCTATTTATGTAAATGATTAGAAAAGCAAATATGTGAATTTAGCATCCTTTCAAAGCTTATTCCATCATCTCCCGGAGCTCTAAACCCACTGGACACCACTATTATACAGTTTTCCAATGAGGAGCAACTGTCTGGAACACTCATCAATATCTCAAGTCCCCTTCTTGTTCAGTGAGGAATTATCAAAACTGGTCTACTCACTTGCTCTTCATTCCACCATGGTCATCAGCTTTGCTTTTCATGGACTTTCAATCCTCCATTTCTTCCCCAGAAATCACACTTACTACATCCATGATATGGATTAATTAACTAGATTAATTGTTTGTAAATGTTTTCCATAGGAACAATTCAAACAAGTGCCATTTCTTTGAATTGCCTCCAAATTCACTAGGCAATGATCACCAGGAAAAAGACTTTATTGTGTAGGGTAAAATGATGGACTTTGATATGCTTTCAAGATTATGCTATAATACTCTAACCACATTAAAATATATTCAAAAATATATTTCCTGACCTTACCAACCTCAAAGGACTGACACTCCCATTATTTTTGCAATTAAGTTTTATTATATTTTCTCAACCACTGGGGAAAACAGAAGATCCAGGCAATTCAAATGAATATAAAAACTTACTGCAAGCTTAAGGTTTCTATAAAAATCTGACCAACCAGCCGTCAAGGGAAATGGGCAGGAGATAAGAGAGGCATTCTAGGTGGGCTGGACTTAGCTCTTTTGCAGGCATGCAGGGACTCATGACGTATGATGTGTTTGATCCCTCCCTTGGCCTCAGTCTAGTTATCTCCTACACATTTATCTCCTAAGCTGTGCAGATCAATTTTAAACCATTCGGAGAAGGGTGGGTTTTTTATTTATTTTGCGATGAGGGGAAAGTTGTCACCAATATAGATAATTCAGTCTCTCATTTTTGTCAAATTCAAGTGAGGGAGTAAATGTTCTCTATCAATATTAATTGCTGAAGAAGAGTAAGATAACTGAGACTTCATCTAGATAAGGTGGAGATACTGTTGGTAGGTGCCTTGTCTACTAGCAGACGGAGAAGACAAGGCACCTTAGAAATTACTTCACTGGATTAATTCATAAGATTGTTGTAAATGTTCTTTTGGATACAACATTTTTAAGAACCCTCATATTGAGCAAAGGTTTTTTTAAATCATCTTAAATTGAAATACTAATTATGAGTATATAGGTTTTGACCATACAATTTTTTATACTTCAGTTAGCCATTATTGAAATGTATTGTCTACTCTTCCCATTGAGTATGCTATGAGGTTATGCTATGAGTCCCTCACCATATATAATGGGCACAGAAATGACAGGAGGAGAAGAAATAAGTACAGAACAACTATTTGTGGGAATTTCTTCCCTTTAGAATCTATTGCTCTTGAAATTCATAGATTCCTCACACTTCTGTCAGAAATAACTTCACAATCACTCACATTTCTTAGAGGGCATTTGAAGTTTAGCACAGATAATTTTTACCCATTAAAGTTGCTTTTGCCCTTCTGTTAATTATGTTTTATTAATATGAATATGTTTATTGTTTCCTTAATGCAAACTGTTTGGAGTTTGGGAGTGATTTGAAGGCTTGGTTTTACATTTAGTCATAAATTATATGTAGTGATGCTACCTCTAAAAATAGCCCAGAAATCAGCTGATCAAAGGTAAGCCAGAGGGCCATTGACAGGGAATATATAGTTGTTCATATCATGACAGTCCTTTCTGATTTCACTTACAATTCATTTATGGGTCCAATTTGAAATGCAGCATTAACTTTTAAATTCCTAAATGGTCTGGAGATCCAATGACTATTAGCTCTATTATTGAAAACATTTTGTCAGCAAAGATGGGAAAGGTTGTTGGAAATGAGAACTATTTTAGAAGAACTTGTAGTTCCTTAAAAACTTTGTAGGTAGGCCACCAATGCTAGTACCATCATACTTCACTGCCATGTGTAGCATCCATTACATCTTAACATTAAAGCGAATGTAAACTCTTCAAGTTAAGTGATAGATATGGTTGTAAAGAAGTAAATAGCAAAGGAAGTGTACAACCAAATCTTCGTTATGGACTAAAGCCTGAAACATGTCATTATATTAAACTGTTTAGATAGAATGAGCTATGCTGTTGATAAATATGATATCTTACAGATTAAAAAGGGCAATGACTAGATTTTAATTTACTAATGTGGGTGTGAGTAATAACATAATAAAATATTCAGTTTCTGTAGAAAGTTAAAAGGAAATCATTGTCTGTTTATTGGTTCACTTTGTAAATTGAAATCAATGAAATTTCTCCAAGAAAGGCATAAAATCAATTTTTAAATAGCATATAACTTGTGATCTTTAGAGTAAATTGTAGTTTATTTGACATGAATCCATGAGACTTCCATATACCGAGTTGGCTTTCTTTTCAAGGCAACTCCAGCTAATTTTTGCTGAACCATTTCTCATGCATCGTAGAATGATCTGTTTTTCATGTCCACAACTGCCTGCATTTGCTCTTATGCAAATAATCCAATCAAGCAAATGGAAAACAAGAAGCCATAATCAGGAGGGCTTGACAAACAGTAACCTTAGAGTTTTAGGGGAGAGACCAGGATTTAGATTTATGTTTCTACCTACATCTGTTGAAGCAATTGATCCATTATGAAGCACTTGAATAGGTCAATTTCCAACAAGCGATATAAATTGGATCAGATGTGGCAAGTAATTGATGTTGGTTTGATTTAAATGTGTGGTTCATGTACTTCATTGCTGGTAGAAATCAACCTAGGCTGTTGAATCTTGTTAACATCTCTGTCTCCTATTTTTGTAGTTTATTTATCATGTTGTATGGGGGAAGGGGGGATCAGTTGATTTCTTTGGTATCTAAAGATAAATATCTCATTTCGGTCTTGCTTTTATTTAAAATGAACAGTTGAAGTGACAGTAAGCTGTTGTTGTTTTTGTTATTAATTTTGTGATGCATTATGAATAAAAAACAAGACTCAGACACTACTAAGAAGAAACTACTCTCATTTCCAATTTTAAAAGCTGTTATCATCATCTCTAAATCTGATTGGGAAAAAATAGCAATTGATGCCTGGGCAGGGGAGATGTTAAATGTAGAATGGGAGAGGCTCGTCTGCCATTCCCATCCTGAACATCCTAGGGGGAAAAGATGAAAAAATTCAGCTCTGACCCTCCAAATGTTCCTATATCACCAAATGATACCCTGAACTCTCTAAGTTGTGGTGCACAACCCTTCAAAAATTATAAATTGATAAATTTCCTCTTCTTAAGTATCTTCAAGCAATGCCAGGCAAAATCCCTGTCTGAAAGTCTTGGTGTGCCTTCTCTTCCATGATGTCAAGTACACTACCAAGACTACAGGCAATTGAGTAGGGACTAATGAGCTGACATGAACAAAGGACCAATCAAGAACCAATACCACCAAAGCAATCAATCAGAATCAGGCACAAAGAGCCAGTGAAAGACCACCCCTTACCAACCTGCACCAATCAGAAACCAGTTTGTCTAAAGACTAATTAGCAGCAGAATACAGTACCTGGCTACAAAGACAGAAGCCCTGTCTCTACTCAGTTACTAGTTGACCACAATGTCTCTGAAGTTGCCAGCCAAATTGCCAGGAAATCTGCTGTCCAGATGATGGTCACTAAAACCTGAAGCCCAATGTTGCCCAAAATATAGATTTTAGCTACATATTCTTATTATTAATTTGTATGATTACATTTTCTATATTTTTCACTATAGTTCAGGAGCTATTTTTTTATAATATTCATGTCCATTGTCCCATTTTTGTAGATTTGAAAGTTTTTACACCATACCAGTTTTTTATTTCTGCTTGCACAATGGTTGGCTGCAAAAACAGTACCCAAGTCACAGTGCTTACAACGGAGTTCCCACCAGTTCACGTGGATGTGCCAGATCTAATAATTTTGGATTCTAGAACACTAGAAGCACAGTTAAGTAAAATTCGTTCTTTTTCCTCAGTAGCATTGGAGTGGGACAATCTTGGCAAACATAATAGCTCTACTCTTGACTTCTTATACTGGGCACTACAGTTAACTATGTCTACTTCTGAGTTCCAGTGTTCAAATGATCAGTGCCAAATTGGAGCAAGTTCAAAAAAGATTCCAGATTATGAAGAATCTGGAAACGAAGCCCTATAAGAAAGGGTTAAAGAATGTAAGCCCAGGTCCCCTTTCTACCTGTGACACATATAGTATCAATTTATGCAAGAATCCTACTGAATTAAATCACAAATAAGGTCTGCGACATACATTTACTATGATTAAATGCATAGAAGTGATTAGTAGTAGCATAGTGGCTCTGTAAATCTTTGATTACCATTTGCCTAGTTAATTTCCATTAGTCTTTATGCAATCAGTGTAACCTACATATGGCCACAGCCTCAGTGCAAATACTAATACAGGAAGAAGACTTTGTGATATGATCAGAATATAATTTTCGCCCCTGCTAAAAATTTGATATTAAAAAGTTTTCTGTTGCTTTATTTGTTCTTCAATACTTGCCCCATATTGCTTGATGACCACATTAGCTTTCACTGTCTAAGTAAACATTATATATTCCCGCACTGCCCTCTTTAATTGTTGTATAATTATATGTTACATCTTTTTGTAGGTGGGATATTCCAAAGGAAGTAAATGGAATGATATACAGCTGTATCCTGTACATTGCCAAGAAAGAGAAAAAATCTATAGTTTGGGATGCAATTTATAACTCTACAGATCTTTTTCAGAACTATACTATACAAGACCTTTCCCCTGGTACTGAATACTTCATCAAGTTAGCAGTAAGTTGGGAAAAGTAATAAATGTGACAGCTTAGCAAATGATAGCTTCTATATATGTTATCTATGTTTTCTTTTATCTGTTGTGATGGAAATCAAACTGGCTAAGTTTTCATATAGCACATTAAAGGAAAAGAATAAATTGAATGTTTATTTCAAAATAGGCATGGGGAAAAATCAAGTCTTCTATGACCCAAAACAAATTGGATCACAGAGATAGAAAAGATTCACTGCATAAGAATCATAGCGGGTACAAGCAAATCTGGAAAAAAAATGGCCCCATTTTACTTCTTCCTTTAGTGAATTGGGTATTCCAGCCTGGTTATTAGTAAACAAAATGTAGATTTGTATCCTGTTTTTCATTCAAGACCTCATGGTGGTGTACGTAGCATTTCCTTCTCTGATTTCAAAGCAGCAACACTGTGAGATAGTTGGACTGAGAGAGAATGAGTGGCCCAAAGTTACCCAAAATGTTTTGCGATTGAGGAAGGGCTAAAATCTGGCTGTCCCTTTTCTTGTCCAACATCTTTAACCATTATGTCATTCTGGTTCTTCTTTTTTTTTTTCAAAAAAAAAATAATTTAAAATGTTTTGAACTCATTTAGGGGATTACATTCATGTTATAAAAGAAATGTTCAAGATGTCACCAGTCCATTTTTTATATGCAAATATCATAGAGCTCTTATCCTAAAAGTTTATCTGTTTCACAGTTGATCATGCACTACTGCAACTCCTACAGACAAATTGCAATTTCAAGTCTCTTAACAGAAGCCTTTTTTTCAGCTGTTCTACTTTCTTGTCTTCAGAAATGATCTTTCCTTCTATTTCATCATTCAGAATCAATTTCCAGTTTACTCTTACTAAGGCACAAGAAACCAAAGCTCTTCGGAAATGTGGTATTTTCTAAAGTTCTTAGGTCCAAGAACTCTGGATGTTTATTTTTCAAGGTCCTGCAGCTTGTTTGGTGCTGCTATTACCACTTTTTTGTACAAAGAAAAGGAAAAGATTCATAAGATCAATTCTCACGTAGGTCTTGAAAAAGAAATGGGTTGATGGAAGAGCAGGGTTAGAGCACCTGTAATCTTAATGTATCTTCAGCCAGGTCATGATTGATGAGAATTGTAGCTCAACTATTAGAGGATCATACTGTAGGTTCTCAGCTTCAAGATAGAAAATTCCCAGAAAGATTTGGGAGAGAAAGATTTGTGATATTCATGAATATACTCAGAAATACAATCATTAAAGTGATAATTGTTCCTTATATCAAGGAAGATGACAATTCTCTCTCTCTCTCTCTCTCTCTCTCTCTCTCTCTCTCTCTCTCTCGCTCTCT
>JANHFL010000592.1:693188-709052 GCA_032468155.1 Oxyrhabdium leporinum
GGAAAGGAAAGGAAAGGAAAGGAAAGGAAAGGAAAGGAAAGGAAAGGAAAGGAAAGGAAAGGAAAGGAAAGGAAAGCCCCACTCTCTGCCAAACTTTTTCAATGAAGATTCTCATCATCCAGATAGAGTTGTTTGGAAGCTGAGTCGTGGCAACTGGGCTTCTTTTCTTGTTGGTTCAAAATTTTTTGCTGCTTATCCAACTGAAGAATCTGACTGAAGAATTTACTTGGATAAGCAGTGAAACATTTTGAACCAGTCACCATGACTCAACTTCCAAACCCACTGCCAAACATTGATAAGGACTCATATTCTCCTTCTATGAATTTCTGATAGGTAGCTATTTAGGAAATCCTCAAGAAACATAAAACTAAGATGAACAGAATGAGAATGAAGCACTTAAGCATGAGACAGAAAACAAGAAGTGTTAGGTCAAGAAAACATGGCTACTGGAATAATAAGGATTTAATACCTCAGTGAATGGCTAGTATGAAATGGGCATAATGATCATACACAGAGAATATAGGAGGTTGGAATCATGAAATGAAGGAATGTAGAGTGGATGGGTTAAGAAGAAGACCAAGAAAGTTGAATGGGTTGATTAGATATTTTGAAAGGGAGCACTGAGCAGTTTGAAGGTGGTGTATGGGTGTGGTAGAAGCAAGGATGGATAGAAGTATGTAGAGAGGTATTTAAATGTATTTCATTTTCTTTTTCTTAGCTCATGCCTTTAATTTCTTACTCCTTTTCTAATGCTGCTTAAACCAAAAAGGAATTCTGTGATGAGTAGTTATTTATACATGTATGATAATATTTCTTTGTATATGAACGTGGAGAAAGCCCCTGGCAATTCTGATGTATTAAATTATAATTGAGAAGTAACTCAAGGATCAAATATGCTCTTTGGGAGAGATCACTTTCTGGTAGGAAAAATATTACCTTTTTCACAGATTCATGTATTTGTTTTGTATGTCTTGTAAATATCATTCCTCACAGTTTCTATGTTTAATTTAACACAAAACTCTGAGCAACTCAATTGCATGGGGGAGGGACAAGAATTGCTGGCAGACTCCTAGAAGAAAATTGAAATGTACATGTTTTTTCCCATATATCAGAGAAGTGCAAAAATCTAAACTGACATTTTACATCAAATGAATTATGAACTGTGTACTATGTACCTAAGGGAACAACAAGTAAATTAGATTTTTGTTAAGGGGGAGAGAGAAGCCAAAATAATAAAAATGAGTTTTATCTGAATTTGACATGCAATTCAGTAGTTTACACACATAAGATTATAGATTATTTCAAATAGCACATACTTTGAACAGTTTGTGAACAAAGCAAGTATGATAAGCTATAGTACAACTTGAACATTACACTTAGTAACTATTGCTTGATATAGATTTTGTCTCATTTGAAGATATGGATACTGGAATACTTGTGGATTAATGTTAACAAGAATGGGAGAGGAACACATAATTACACATTTGAAAGATATATGAAAAATGTTTTACATATTTGAAAGTTCACTTAATTTGTGAGCTCTAGAATGTGTATTTTGACAGACATTTATTTAAAATGCCATTTAATTGAGGGTTTCCAAGGTGTTCATCTGTTCCCACTTGGTGCAATAGCAAAGAGTCTTTTGCAGATGATTAAGTACTGAATAATCATCATATCAAGGATGGAGCAAATCCTATCTGCTGGATTTATTTTTTCTGGTTTGATATGCTTCTGTGTACCAATGTTACATATCCAGTTTTGTAACCTGCATTTTGATACACGTAACTAGGATGCACATGGCTTCTGTGCAGAAAACCTAATAATATTACCAGTTATTACCAGTTGGGCAGATGAATCCATCACATTTGCTTTTCTTTCATGCATTGATTATCCCTACTGTTTTGCACAAAACTTTAGAAAACAACGTGCTTTGTGAATGGCATGTTAACAAGGGCATGTACAGAACACCTGAGCAAAGATAAATTCAACCATTATGGGGAGGTGCTGTCTACTATAAAGACTGCAATTATAATTACAAAGTTTTATATTTTCCACAAAACCAAAACCAAAATAACCTATAAAGAGAATTGTTCAAACTCTTTCTAAAATTGATCTTTGAGGACTATGACATGACTTACTGATCTGGAAACAGCAGTTGGCCCAGAGTTAAATACATCCTTGTTCAACTACTGTCTTTTAATGTTTTTTTTAATGATTTGACTGCATTTCTCTAATTATTTTTTATTTCAATAAATCTATATTTTTCAAAATAAATGAGATGATGTACCTGCATAAAAACAAAGAATTGTTCAATAAAAACATCAAAAGTAAACTGAAATTGAAATTCAGGACAATATTGAGGCAGATCAAAATGTACTACAGCACAAGTTTAATCAAATGTCTGGGTGAACCACTATGTTTTAAGATGGCAAACCAACATTTAATGTAACAATAAGCTTCAGCATTATGAAAAGATACAGTTGTATAATAATAATTCCATAAAACTCTACTTGGATTACTTTTCAATCCATGAATCTTTAAATGGAGGCGATTTTGATAAATTTTTGAAGAATTGTAAATATTGAGAGCTCTGTTAAGAAATGTATTCATAAGTTTGGTTTGGCATATGAATTCCTTTATAGATGCATTTTTGTTGTTTAATTCTTCTTTTGGAAACTCATTATTCTGTGGCTTGTTGGCTAGGTATCTATTTAAACAGCATGACATCTAACTGACTTTCCTGGACAGCCATAAATTTCATTGAGTGTATCTCTGACATGTATTTATAATCATTAATCAGTCAACTAATTGCTTATTGGCATTTTTTAAAGTTCTGCGCACTATTTACCACATCAGCTTCAGTAAGGATGATAAACATATAAATATGCTTGCAAATAGTCCTTGTGTGATTTGCAAGCTCAGAAAACAAGAGTGATGATTAGGGATACTGAAAGTTCTAGTCTTGTGAAAGAAAGCTAAAGAAATTGACTATCAATTCCACACACCAGCTACAAGAAGTGAACACGTAACAAAACTGCCAGTCATCTTTTTCTATAGATATATTTACAATTATGATTTGGAATATATTTACAAAATTACTTGCAAGTAGTTCTGCTTGTCATTATTCAGAAAGTCATATTTGTTTCTGCTGGTAAACATTTCAGTCCTTATGAGCTAGTCACAGTAGTGTCCTCTGGTGTACTACAGTCTACTATACTAAAGACTGAAATAGGAAATATTGCATCCTTTACCTTTCACCATGACTGTAGTCTCTGGTCAGTGGTCATTTGTCCATGCTGATGCTCAACCTGGCTACAGAGCTGATTTATTGTTGTTTCCGTTCAGTGGTTCAGCCATTCCTCACATTTTATGACCTGATTTGCCAGGATTATAGTAACTGTTTTGAGTTCCTGTAACCTCATGTTTGGCTCATCAGTCTTAATATTTAAACACCTAGTTTTCTATTGTAATTTAGTATAATTCAAGATGCTGAGTACAATCTATAGAGTCCTTATTGGATTTATTATATGTCAGGAATGTCAAGCTGGCAGACCATGGGCCAGATGCGTCATGCGCAGGCCACACCCATCCCAGCTCTGTGAATGAGAAAAATGTTGTGAAACATCACATGACGGCAATGTGATGCCACGAGTTTGACACCCGTGCACTAGGTTACCTGTAGAACCAGCTGTTTATCTCTGGCTGCCTTTTGTTACCAGACAAGATAATCCTTTCACTCAAAAATGTAATCTGATGGAATCCAAAAAGCATGCCTTTTCTGTCACAGTGTGTGTCCAATGGAACAGAATACCCCTTAAGATTGGGAAAGACCTGACTATGCCAAATGTTTGTAGAACATTTAAGACATGGCTGTTCTCCTGCACATTTGGCTAGAACACTGATTAAGATGAATTCATGTAAAAAGGTTATTATTTGGCTATATATTGCTTGTTTCTTTTTGTTAATGTTTTTTTTATTTTCCTTTCTATTGTTATAAGTCACATAAGAATTATATATGAAAGAAACTGCCTTATAGATTAATTGATTAATTGATTGATTGAATAAATAAATAAATATTGACCTTTTTATTTTCTTCAATTTTTCAGGTATTCTTCACTGACTTTTATTTTCACATTATATATGTGAAAATATATGACAAATCCAAAATGGCAGTAAAGAATTGGTCACATGCATGTTTTATTACATTATTTAAAATCTTAGTTTCTTTCTTCTTTAGAAAGAAATATCACAGTTTGATAAGTTTTGATAAGTGTATGAGATTCTCAACTCTTAGATGATCTTACTTCACTGAGCACAATTTGTATATTTTTGCTATGTAAGGGGAGCTGTCAGGAAAAAAAGAAACTCAACTGAAATTCAATAATAAAAAAATGTTTCTTTTTGTTTTCCCAGATTTTGAAATCAGGACCCCCAAATTCCTAATTTGGATAGACATTAGTATTTTTAAAATCTTAAACATTCTTTCTGTTTTACCGATCACTTTTTATCAATGAAGGAAGAACAAAATATTCTTAATATAGTATAATTAGCTTTATTACGTCAGATTAAGACTAGCCGTGTTGGTATATACCAGGACTGCAAATATATGGCTCTGGGTCCACATGTATGGACATTTGTGAAACTTGGCTGTACATATCTCTTGATAGTTCATTTATTTTTATGTAAAGCCTGTCTTTCTTACCAAGAATGTGCAGTGGAAGTTAATTTCTTAACCTTTGCCTAATATCTAAAATAGCAAAACTGACTAGTTTGTTCTGCTAAGGAGAAATAAAATTAAATTCTTCACCCATTGCACTTTTCCTATATACTTGCTGCATGCTATTTTGCCATGCTAATTGAGCATTTACTGGACAAGATGTGTTGATTCAGTAAGTTACCAGTGGAGTGGTTGCCCCTTGAGGGATGTAGTAAACTTCAAAAAGGGCAGTTGAAGTAGCACTGTTTGTTAGAAGCAGTATATCATCCTGATAGGTAAATGGCTCTTCTATTAAGAAAGTGACAGAGAAATTATTGCTCTCTTATAATTATTGCTTTTGTATGAAGCCAGTCTTTATAGGAAATGTTAGGACTAAAGAAATGAAAGGGTGAATACTCACATCAAGTTCCTATTCATAAAAATATGTGACATTTTTGAATAATGAGAAGTTTGATCTATCATTATAGGTGATCAGCTATTTAGATGCTCTTGATTAGTTTAACAATGGATCCAGTGTTTCAAAATATCTTGGAAAAAAGCCTGTTAGAGACTCCATTTAGATCCTTAGAGTGCAATCAGGAGATGTGGAGGGTGACTGAGTGGAAGGTTGCCTTTCAGAAATTATATGTAGCTTATAGATAACCTTTAATGCAATAGGAACAACCTACACTGCTCTACATATAAACCACAAGCAGGTAACCTTTTGGCAACAGAAGCTGCCCTTTTTTGAATTCTGAGACACTTGCAATTTACTATTTCAAAATTCGTTAATAAGAACTCTGGATTAAGACAAGGCAAAAATTTAATGCTGAGGCCAGCTTCTGTTCTGCAGAGAGAACAGGAACAGACCAGCAACACTAGGATCCAATGTTCATTTCACTCTATTTAAACCATGGTTTATGAAACAGAAATGGTGGCTTTGAGAGTTTAATTATCAATAAATTCTCAGGATATCAAGTGTTCCATGTACAGCATTTGTTTAAACACACACAACAGAATTTCTGTTCTGTTTACCAATCTTTTCACTATTTCATAACTGCTCTCAAACCTCTCACAAATGCCAGAACTAGCATTTAGATGTGTTTTAGAAGTCTGAATTCTGAAAATGACTTCTAAATCCCAGCCATCAAGCTCAATCAAAAGTACCAATGTAACTCTTATATTTAAAATCTAATTGGCTTTCAGTACTTAAAACAGCATTTCCTCCATTTCAAAGAAGTCACTATTAATCAGTCAATAATAGTTTAAATAGCCTAAGTAAGATTTTTCATATGTTCTACCTATAAAAATTGCACCTCATCTTTGGAATGTGTTCTTAGACAAATGTCAACAATGAATTCCTTTCTGCATCAGGCTGAAATGTCTTTTTGACATTTTAGCTTAATTATTATTTTTCTGTTCCTATCATTGTGATTGCTATTGCATTTTTGTTCAGAACTTCATTGATTTCAAAGGTCTACCTTCATCTACCCTGAAATGTAAATAAAATGTGCTTTGTATGCAATTAATATAATTAATAAATGGTGTCATGTTATCATGTAATATTGCGCTCCTTCTGATCATGTTTGGCTTACCATTTTACTAGAAGTATGCAAGATGGCTTATTATGCAGCTTGTAATTGCTGAGGACAGGAAAAGCAGGTGTTTTTAGACATTGGTTTTGAAGCGGATTTGTTAGGCCCTCTTGTACCAGATAACAATCATGCTCAGGTGAACTGAATTGATTGTTTTCAGATGATGAGATAGATACACAGCATTATAAATCTGAGAACATCACATATTAATCTATCTATGGATTTATATTAGTATGGATGTACTATGATAACATTATTATAATATAAGAATTATGTAGCTCAATACTACAGTAGCACAAACAGATGTTAAATTAAACTGTGCTTTAATTGCTGTTGATCTTGAATATCAGTTTTCCAGTGTATTGAGTATTTTGATTCCATCCCGCATATGTTGCCCAAATCTTTCTCTGCTCTAATTCATCCATGTTTTTCCAACAGCTCCAGATGGCATGTTGCCTCCTAGGCTTTCATCTGCTACTCCAACCAGTCTTCAGGTTTTCTGGTCTACACCAGTTCGCAACAATGCTCCAGGCTTACCCAGATACCGACTCCAAATAAGACTTAAGAACTGCCCAGAAAATAATACAGAGTAAGTAGGTAAATACTCTGCTATATTCTGAAGAGATGCAAACTGATGTGAGGTGGTTTATCTCAAATGCAGCAGTCCTGTCTATGCAATATTCCCCTGGGATCTTGTATTTCCAATCTTAAAATATGTATTTTTCCTTTAGGTTGTTTTCTAAACCAACAATTTATTTACATCACATACTGAAGGATCTGCAGCCATATACATCTTATGAGTTGAGGGTTATTACCTGCAATGAATATGGTGATACATTCAGCAACTGGACTCTGATACATACAGAAGAGGATAGTAAGTAGCTTGAAAAACTACACGGTGCACTTTTGCAGGACATACAGTGTAAAAATCAATGTAACGGTCATAGCATTTATTATGATTACTGAAGCTATTACCTTGCTTTTCAACTATGTAAGACTGCATGCAGATTCTGGTCAAAGCCTTCTGTTTTTGAAAAGCATTCTCGTTACAGGTGATAAAAATGTTAGAAGAATCTATCCTCTGGCTCCTATATAATTTTTGTTATATCTTTTTTTAATGTTGCCTTTTAAAACATTTTTATTTTTCTATGCATTGGTAGAGTGGGAGAAAAACCTCAGACTGATAGATAAATAAATGTGCATCCTGGAAGGATATCATAACTTTTTGATACGTTAATTATGCTGCAATCCTAAAAAGTTTATCAACCCTGTTAGCCTCATTACTATTACTTGATTCCTCTAACTAAGGATGCTAAACACTAAATATTTGTCCTTCAGCATGCAATTTGTGCCATATTTCCAGGGAATGAATGACTTTATTTCATCAACTTCTCTCCAAGAGCAGCTCACCACTTGAGAGCTAGATAACAATAATATATTTATATTCATTTCAGAGTTGTTGCTGATTTTAGCTGAATGTGTAAAAATTAAAATTACTAAAATTAGATGGGGATGGGATGTGGTGAAATGGAGAAAAGGTTCAAGTTATTTCAAAGAGGTTTAACCCAATTATCCCTTTCCCGATCTTAAATAATGTCATTATCCCAATCTCCATCCACAGAAAACCAGGTTCTGTCACTTAAAACAACTGTCTTGGGAGCGGCAGTCCCAAACTGACTCTTTGACTTACAGATGAGCAATTACAAATTGCTCCATTAGCGCCAGGATAGGCCAACTGTGATAGTTACCCCCAGTTTAAACACACACCACAATGGAATTCAGGAACCGAATTTGTGGGACATTTTAGAAATGTAATAAATACAATGGATATTGTAGACAGAAAAGCAAATCCATCAGTGAAATCTGTCAGGGACAATAGGACACTCCACCTGTTTGTAGTACGTGTCTTCTGATCCACTACTTCCAAACCTATATTAGGTTTTTAATGTCTTTGTTACAAAAAGACAAATAAACTTTTTTTTCCTGATAATACCATTAATAGAAAAATGTCAACTGAATGTCAGCTTGTTATATAGCTCTTTAAGAAACAAATCAGGATTCTTTCAAAATCCATACTTGGATGGATTCTTAAATATTAAGTATTATTGTTATATTTTTTCTTTTAGTTTTTTAACTGTAGAAGTGGCAATTTTCTGGAACTCATTTTATATTCTATTAGTTGCAAAGTTTGATTAAATTTACGATTCTGCTCTGGAAAGTTCACTAAATACCGGTCCCTTACAGATATGTTCTGCCTGACCTCTAAAAAGTATACAACTCTCATTACCTTTAAAATGCAATAATCTATTTATGTTGCCCACTGCATATATCAAGAAATTCTATGATTCCCATCATGCCTGGCCATCAGAAGATAATTCTGCACTAGTAAGTAAATAAACACTTGTCTCTAGTCAGATGATTAGAAAAGATTAATGATAATTTTATACCTCCTTTTCTTAAATAGAGTCTGAACTTTTGAAGCAGACAAGCAAAATAGCCTCCCATAAAAGATAATTTCATTTGGCAAAATGAAACTACCTTCCAGTATTAATGTTATAATGAAATAGCCTGAGGAATCAATCAAAGGCACTAAGCGATATGCCCCTCCCCTTCCACTCCTCATCTCCTGTAGTTGGCTCTATAAACAATTCCTAATAAGTAACAGGAGTTTATTATTTTATTTTCAGCCCTGGCAGGCGAGGTTGTGTCTCTGTCAGACTCTTGCAGGCTCCCATCCAGTGACAACTGCATTGACAACACGTTCTATTCCACATTGATTTTACAGTTAAGGACCTGATTGTGATATATAGAGATTTTAAGAATTCAGCTGAGAGGCTGACTTTTGCCTTTTATCATTCCATTAAAATTTTATAACCATCTTTTTCATGTCATTTCACCCATGAATTCTTACTTTAAAAAGTGATTGCTGCTACTGGATGCGGTCCTTTTTTTCATATCCAGAGCTTCTTATTATATTAGCAAACTACTCCAATTATAGTTAATAGTTGTGTTTTACATAATTGTGGTGACCCAGTCAGCCAAGCAGGATTATGCTAGCTGATAGTGTCTTCACAGACAGAGACAGACTGCCAAAGTATCTATTCATCTAACAAAATCATGAGATAAAACTTTAATTCTTATTTTTCCAGTAGGGCCAATTCAAAGTTCTCCAAAGTGTTGTTTGTCCTGGATACTCAGTTCAGTAACAGGTAGTTTGTAATCAGTACAAGAGTGAACCGTTCACTGACAGTTACAAACAAATCAAACAGATACAGTAGTTTGAGTAACATATAGTTAGAATGTTTACCAGCAACCAAGTAGGATAGTTCACTTCACCTGTTCTGGGCAAGAGTAGAAATTTCTGAACAGGCTTTCTGGGTTTAATCTAAGATATGTGGCCCTCAGATTGTCCCAGAGTGCTATTCCAGCACCAAAATCACTCAGGTAGGTCCTTTAAATGGGAAAAGCTCCCAGGCATAACAAGCTGGTCTTGTTAGACCTGATTCCTTGAAGTAGTCTATTTGAAGTATCAGCTTGTCCCTAAACAAATCATGTAACCTGGATATTCCTCCATTTTGCTATTATTTAACTTTTTGCACAAAGGGTTTGAGGCAGAGTTCCCAGGCTGAATCTCTTGTTCACAGTTGTCAGGAGCTGTGGGTACTAAGACTTACCTTTTGTGCATCTGCTGTAATAAGTGTATCATCCTATTCCTCTTTCTTATATGAAAATGATTCCTAGGTCAAAGGTGTGACAAGTTTGAATTAAGTTATCTTTTTTTAAAGTGTTGCCATTTTAAAAAGGGAGCAGTAGCAAATGAATGTAAAAAAGGTATCCTTTGCTTTAATGTTTTTTGGGGGGGAGTGAGGCAAAGTAGAAAATTAAGTTAAGCCTCTATTCTCATAAGTTATAGCAGATAATGTTAAAAGGGCTATGTCTAAACTCAGCAGGGGTTTGTAATACAAGTTCATCTCATTATCCCAAATGTTATACCTATAATGCTAGCAGTAGGGATGAAAGCTTTATCTTACTTGTCATAAGAGAAAACAAACTGCTTGGTTATTTTCTTCCTGCAGATAACCGCAGTCCAATTGTCCAGATAGATGCCTAATTAGTGAGTTGTTGACCAGCCCTGTAGAAAATGAATCTTGAAAGCTGAATTGCTTTAAGCTGACTTTCCAAAAATCACTATCACCTTCTGTATCTTAAATCTTAACAAGATGTTTTCCTTTCCCCCCCCACCCAAAAAAAAAAAATCTAGTTACCTTTTGGGAACGATGGAAATGAAAATATTAAACTATCCTAATACAAATATGAAGATCCAAATACTTTCTAAAACTTTCCAGAATTATTTTGAATATCACTTGTATATTTTAACCACCTTCTAATATGTAACTTTGCAACTTATAGAAGCACACACCTAAAATTCGACTTCACAGCAATTTAACAGACATTTACATAAGGGTAATTGCTGTTATAAACAAGATATGCACTGATTTATCAGGGGGAAAAGTAGATACTGATGTAATACTTCATGACTAGCTTAGTTTTTCCCTTCTTTCAATTGGCTGTAGAATGTAACTCAAGGTCCCTGGCACTGTTGCCTTTGAAAATGTGAACATCTGATTCTATGAAATGAAAAAAAAAGCCTTGAAAACTCTTTTAAATTATTACAGCACTCAAGAATATATTTTCAAAAGATTTTCAATAAAATCTAGCATTAACACAAAATCTCATAAATACCAAAAATGCTGTGGGCAGAATAGGTGGACATAGCATTCTTGATCCCTTGCAATGATTTATAGATTTCACAAGATGGTTTATAAGAATGCTAAATGTTCTGGAATTACAGCTGTTACTGATCAGTGATTGAGCCAGATTTGTGTTTTTGCACCATGTTCTTGCTTGTACCTAGAGAGCAGTAAAGCCTCAATATAATAAAAAGCACCTGCATTTTAAATGAAATTTCAATTGAAAAACTTAACAGCCCTTCAAATTGCAGAATTTAACGCAGCCTACTAAAGCTTAAATAACGTTTTGCCTCCACAGGCTGAGGGGTTTTGCATTCAAGGTGACTTGATTGTGTCGCATGGTGAAATTATTTACAATTAAGGTATTTCTCGAGGGTGGGGGCAGTTGCCGAATATTTGCTGTTCCACGACACCTATACGGGCATATGGTTCGTCTTTTTCAGTATTCATGGAAGCTCCTGAACCTTTATGATAATTGAATCTGTTAGAGTGCTGAGTGGAGCAAGCATAAAACCTGTTAACCTAAAGGTCAGATCTGTGCATTGTTTATTTATCAGTAGGTGAAAGAGCTAAATCGGCAGCTTCTGTCACAGTCACAGTAAAAAATCACCTACAATATTAACAGGGAGTAGATAAATTGGAAAAAATGGATTAGAATGATAAACAGAAGAGAGCATAAATATTACATATGTAACAAGAAGGATAGGAATAGCTTTGCTGGGCTATGAAACATGCAGGTTTGTTACAATGGCATGCTGAAAGTAATTAAGAATGTGTTCTGAAAAAACAGCAGCAAAAGTTAAAACAATGATTCTTGCCCAGTTTCATATTTTTTTTCTTAAAATCATGAATTACTTTTTAAAATTCATTAATTGCTTCAGATGAGTCCATTTGGCCATGGAGTACCTATAGCAGGCAAACTTTTTTCCCTTTCACTTGTCCTCTCTCCTTCTCATCTTCTCCCAAGGGTTTGGCTGCTCTTCTAATATAATTGGGGCAGAGTGCAAGGTAAATTCTTTTGAGAGAAGTTCTTTCATATATTTTAGTCTAGTTCTGCATCTCCTTTTGTTTTTGCATAGAACAATGGATAGAAGAAAGGTGCTTTTGATATCAGAAATAATATAGAAAGATCTTATTAATGTTAAAAGGTCTGGGAAGTTTCCTGTTGCATCATACCAAATTTTCACTTAGGAAAGATGTTTCATTTAGACTAACCTTTAAGAAATCTAACCCTAGAAGACAAACAAATAATTCTTCTCTGACACTATTTTTCCATTGTAGTTCATGTTAGTAACATACCAAAATTGAATTGCTGATCTTGTGCCTTGTTTTAATTATGGGAGAAACAATAGTATATTGACTCTTAATTAGAAGGGGTCTGTATTCAGCAAAGGTTTCTACTTGTTGGATGGGCTCTCTCACCCATAGGAGACTTTTGATTCAGTGGAAGTTTTTCACTGAATAAATGGGAGAGGAGTTGACATTCACCCACTTGTCACTTGTACCTTCATTTTCCCCTAAAATCTGGTCATGGAAGTTGGGAATTACAAGGGAAAATCAGAATTGCTTTCTGCCTTTGGCAGTGTTCTGAGAAAAATCCCTAAAGAGTACATTCCACTAGCAGAATTCATAATGTATTCCTCTAAATCATTGTAAAAGTGGGTTAAGTTAATATTCTGTAGAATCACTGACTATAATGGTTGAGTTAAGCCAGGATTAGCCATGGGGCTGGTTTATATACTGTTAAATCATAATGGATGGGTTCACCCATCATATTAAGCCCAAACTGAACAAATTTCATTATATTATAATGTTATTATAAAATGAGACCAATGGGATTCTCAATTCACCTGAGAACTAAATGATAGGTTCAAAGAATAAATAGTTACATAATCTCTGTTCTCTATTGCGTTCATTACAGTAAAGGGAACTTGTGGGTGGTTTCTCTCCATTGCTTATATTGTCTTTAAGGAACAAAGGTATTTTCCAGTGAAAAAGTTTCATTTTTGCTTTATATGGCTGCACATTAGGAACAATGATCTTGTTCTCCCCTGCAACCCTTTTTCTTTTGTAGAACCAGGACCTATTGACCCACCACTAATTCTGGAAGTGAAATCCAGAGAAACAATCATTTCCTGGCAGCCTCCTTCAAGGCCAAATGGCATTGTCACCTGCTACAACATCTATCAAAATAATCAGCTGCATGCTACTATTCCAGGAGCTAGATCAAAATATGTTGCAGCTTTCTTGCAACCATATACAGTTTACCGATTTCAAGTAGAAGGATGCACTTCCAAAGGATGCTCTCTTTCCTCTGAGAGCCTACCTACACAAACCCTTCCAGATGCACCTGAAGACATCCCTGCTCCAGAATTATACCCAGACACACCAACATCTGTGCTCGTGTCATGGCAATCTCCTCTTCATCCAAATGGACTAGTTGAAAACTTCACAATAGAGAGGAGAATAAAGGGAACAGAACAAGTGTCCACAGTAGCCTCTTTTCCTTCCAATTGTTCCAAGAATTACCTAGACCAAAGTACTGGTCTCAGCCCTTGGAAAAAATATGAATACAGAATATTGGCAAGCACTTTTCAAGGTGGCATTAACAGCAGTTCTTGGGTAGAAGTCATCACCAGGTCCTCAAGGCCTGAAAACATCCAGGCTCCTAAGGTGCAAGCATTAGATCCATATACTGCCCAGGTTTGTTTAGCCTTATTTTTATTCTTCCCAATCACTAGAATGATAAAAGGGGGCTCAGAATTCTGCCTGTCTATGAGAAGGATGACTTTCTGAAAACTGAATTGAATGACACCAAATTGGGAAGATGAAAGAAGCTGGCAAAAGAAAGGCTGAATTGAAAATAAGCCAGATCAGGCCAGGGGTTGTTTCAAGAAAAATTATCCCAGTCTCAAAAATTCTCCAATGGGAGAGACAATCAGGCACTGAGTTGTAATGCTGCTGACTGATTAATTCTCAAATCCCTCTTTCTTTCTGGTCACATGTCCCAGAAAGAGCACATAGAGACACAAACTAGATAAACTATCATGAGGGGAGATGGAAAAATGCATACATACAATAATCTGCTTCATTACACAACAAATATACTGGTAAATTAGATAAAGGGGTTGGAAAATATTCAAGAAATTATAACTACATGCTTTTCCCATCCTGCTTATTTTGTAATATTAATTAATTAGTGATTTCACATAAGCAACTTCTAGGGACTTCATTGGATAATGTAGCTGCCATGCACTGAGCTCTTTCAACTTTACTTATTTGTTTGTTTGTGAAAATGTATATAGCCACCCAGCTCACTCTCAGTGACTTCAGGCAGCTTACAAACATAAAAATATCATTTAAAAAACAATAAGCCATGGTGGTGCAGTGGTTAGAATGCAGTACTGCAGGCTAATTCTGCCGACTGCCAGGAGTTCTATCCTCACTGGCTCAAGGTTGATTCAGCTTTCCATCCTTCTGAGGTTGGTAAAATGAGGACCTGGATTGTTGGGGCCAATATGCTGATTCTGTAAACCACTTACAGAGAGCTTTAAAGCATTGTGAAGTGCTACATAATTTTAAGTGCTTTTGCAATTGCTATAAATAGCAATAACCTGCCGCCACCCCCCCTTGGCAACAACAATTAATAAGCCACTTGATGGGATCCACCACACTCTGGTTTCTCCAGGTCCATTGGTACAAGTGGATCTTCATCATCTTGCAAAGGTTCTGTGTGTCAAAGTGGGAGGCAATCTTATCTCTGTTGGGATGAGGTTCCATAATGATGTTCCATAAAGCCACCATGGAGAAACCAAACTCAAGAAAGATTCTATCTTACACCTGAGAGCAATAGAGAAAACAGCTTTCTTGCATGTGGCCCAAAAATCAGTCTTTTGATATTAAAAAGGTTTTATAAGAGCACCTTTCCTGGAAACACTGGTTCTTGGATTGGACAGTGCTAAAACAGGTGGTGCCTCAGATTTTTCTAGTTAAAATTTTCAGTTTTCTGTTTCTCCAGTTTTAGCTTCATACTAAATTCAATGCCCACTAGAAGTTATTAGTCTGGACATCGTCGCCATTGCTGGAATTTGATTCATCATCCTATTGTAACTTTTTTTCATCAGCTCCCTTGTTGTACACTAAATTCTCCTTAAATTCAACAGATTACTTTCCTGTTGTTTTAATTGTTATAATTTAAACCCAAATATGGTAAATTAAGTGTCTGTTTCTCTATTTTTATCATTTTAATCTATTTGATAGTATCTTAGATATTTGTGTTGTGTTGTGCTTCAAGCTTCCTTCTCATATGAAATATTTTAAATAGTACTGTGGGAATATTTAATTTTAACCAAGAAAATATATAGATGCTAAATACAGTATTTGTTTTCATCTCTGATAAGGAGAAACTGCCTCGGAAATTTTCAATTATTCATATCTTTCATTTGGGAATGAACTCTAGAGGACAGGATAACTACTATTGTTTTGGCTTACATACAAACTTCATTCAGGGGAAATTAGTGTAACTAAACAAGAGGGATTTTTGTAGCTTAGAAGTCTCTTTTGTGTAAATGTACACATGCTTCCATGGATTCAGTCTTGTACTAGTGCCAAAAAACATTGGTACAGTAGCTTGCTCACTGGAGCACAAAACAAAGGACGTTTGTGTAAGGATAGAGATTATCCACTAGAATCATTGACACTGTTACTACTAAAATTGTTGTTGCTGTTTTAATAGAATTGTGCATGTCAAACTCTCTCTCTCTCTCTCTCTCTCTCTCTCTCTCTCTCTCTCTCTCTCTCTCTCTCTCTCTCTCTCTCTCTC
>JANHFL010000592.1:709152-728730 GCA_032468155.1 Oxyrhabdium leporinum
TCTCTCTCTCTCTCTCTCTCTCTCTCTCTCTCTCTCTCTCCCTCTCTCTCTCTCTCTCTCTCACACACACACACACAGAGTGCTCAGAAACCACTGGAGAATATGAACAGAATCACTATTTTTTTTAAAAAAAATATATGACATAATAGCAAGCAATAATAGTTTTAAATGAGAAATGTCTTGAAACATCCTCTTAATTCTAAATGAGATTAACTAAATTTATGCTGCATGGTAAATATTATGTTCAATCATTATGTCAGAATTCATTGTAATACATATATAGAATACTTTACCTGGCAGTGGATGGAACTCTTAATATTTGGTTAGTGGTCTATGGCATTTGTACCTGGACTATGCAGAGCTTTTCTTGGGATTGCATGGTAGCCAGGTGCTTAGAAAAATATGTGTTTAAATTAAGAAAACATGAAAGAGGCAGCAACAAGATGCAACACATATCACTGTCCTGTCACCATCTCTGTTGCAGAGGAAAAGTATTCACCAGATATACAGAGTGGCAACAGCTTTGTACAGTTATATCGTGATTAATGTGTTTAAATAATTCAATATTCAGTTTAGTGTGAATTATAAATTGATACCAAGTCGTTTTTAATGCAACACAAAATTCAGTTAATTGCAGAATTGAGACTAGTACATGTTCAATTGCAGTTGAGATTTTAGAGGCTGCTAATCTTCACGTGTCTAAAATGGAGAAAAGAAAGATTCTGTCAGAGGAAAATAGTACAAGCTCAGAAATGAAGAATCTCATTATTACATTAGAGGAAAAAAATGATATAATTCAAGTCATGAATATGGTCTTAGCATTACTAAAATATGACGAGATGTTGGAAGGCCTGAATCTACAGGAGATGTGCAAGAGAAATAAAAGAAAAAGGTAAAGTTGCACCAATCTTCGTGATTGGGAAACATATATCAGTGATGCAAAATTGAAATTGAGCATCTTTTAACCGTATGGATTGAGGACTACACTCAATAGTATATAAAAACATTTGTGGTTTAACATTTTTGTTGCCTATTTCAATCAAGACAGAAGCAATTACATTTCCATAGAAATATCACTTTCTTGTGTGCAAATTCACACTTTGAATACTGCAACTTCAAATACTGCAACTATTTTGTGGGATTATCACGCTAATTGAGACATAGCTGAATTTATCACTTCAAATCAGTCTCCTGGAGAGGGAAAACCTCTTCACTGAAAGTTTTTGATCATAATCTACCATGCAGGTTGGGTTGATAGTCATTTTTTGACTTCACAGTCTAGAGCACAGAGATAGTATTTTTTTTTATAGTGAGTATTTTAATTATTATTAATAGTTTCCCGTTTGACAATTTGTCCCAAATTATCTAGTATTTTCAACCTATGATATTCAAACACAGCAGACCCTTGTATCAATGTACCATTATTTTTAGAAAATACCTCTCTGTGCAAAATAAACAGATTAGGCTGCCCTAGAACTTCATCCTCACTGAAAAGGTTCCATAGTTATGTAAGAAAGTTTAAATTTTGTTCCACAGAATCTAAGGCCAAAATTAAACCATGTAATAACATGGTGTTTTTTTCCCTATACATAATTTTCCCTCTTGAATGAGGGAGACGTAGTGGTTGATTTAGAAGACAGCTTACTGTGGTTTTACCTTGTTTATTGAGGTTCCCTAAAATATAAAGAATGATCCTCTTTCACAGTTAGCAGTCTCAGTTTTGTTGTTGTCCAAGGGAACAGTATACCTGCTTTACAGTCTAACTTGCTTTGTCATGGCGGCATCACATGACATATCGGGACTTTTTTTCCCCTTCACTAAACTGGGTGTGTGTGTAGCCAGCACGTGACACATCCGGTCTGCAGGCCGTGAGTTTGACAGCCCTGGTCTAATAGGTCAACTGAAATAAAGTCTACATAATGAAATGGAAAGGAAAGGACAAGACTGCATAGCTGGATATATGCAGAGAAAAGCAGGTTGAAAATAAAGGGGAAATATCCTCTTTTACCTGCTTATAAACTTGTTAACACTATAGAGAATAAGGTCCTATGTATCTGTTAACATTTAAGTTAAAAAATGCCTTCAATTTTAACAGCTACAGCCCTCTAGAAAATCTACAAAGCTACAGAGAAGAATACAAATAATTTACAGAGCTCTATTTCACAGAAGTGCAAAAGCTTTATGACTTTCTAGTTCTGCTTAGAGGCTAAAATAAATGGGTCACTTCTCTTATGCCACATGCTTGTCATGTTAATATCATCTATAAGAGGTCTTATAGGCAAAAGATAAATAAGGACTTGCTTGAGGGACAGGTGAATAAATACTTAAAATAGCCTCCTATTCTTGTAAGAATAGTTGGGAAGATTACTCTTTTATGAAAGTAAGGACATCAATTAATAGAACTTTGTGATTGTCAAAGCAATCAGTTTCTAAACTTTGAGTACAAATTCTTATTTGAACTCGAATAGAATTTGATTTAAAGAGTAACGTAGTTTTGTTTTTTATGTAGTTATAACATCAGTATGAATGATCCAATGATGTGTAGAATTCACAAAACTTAGTACAATTGTATTTCTAGACTACGGGTTCCTTTGGTTGAGGCTGAACTTTCGACGGTTTGAAAAGAGCTGAAACCTTGAGACTATTGTGTTTTTGTAAATATCTCAACAACCTACAACCTGAAAGTAGGATATAGAGGCTTACTGCAATTGCAAGCTTCTTTCAATTTTTAAAAATTTCCATATATTAGCATGTCTGGTGACACATTGGTAACGTGTCCTGGGACTGCAGGATTATTCTGATATGAAATTATTTTTGAGAGACAGTTCACAAAGACAGCTATATTATACAGTTTATTGTTGAAAAGAACAACCAGCAATGTTCTTGATTCTAAAAAAGATTGGACAATTCTAATATCTCTTGGTCCTATAGAATTGTTAACACTGCTTTCTTTTGTTAGAGTTATTTTCCTTGAATTGAAAGGTTTCGATTATGTTTATAAAAAAAAGTTTTCTAAGGTTATTATTGTTTAATGGGAAATATAGCTGTCCCTTTCTATTCTGTGATAGAAAACTTTTAATCCAAGGTAATGTCTTCAGCATAGCAGGGACACCAAAATTGCAAGGGAGAAATTGAGACATTCCCTTGGTTAAGTAGAAATGCTTTTAGGACTAGGGCCTAAATGCTGTAATGTTGAATTGTTGGTCTAATAGAAAAGCAGGATGATAGTAGCCATAAAGAAGGAGTAGAATCCACTGTGTGGTATCTAGTACCAATCTGAGAGTGGTCCAAAAGCATGATTCTACAAGTAACTCTGCAAATGTTTTGTTTTATTGTGTTTGTGCAGTAAGGGCTAGTCACTTTTTCTTACCTTTTCAGTGCAGTCACAGTAGTTTTCTCCATGTTAATAATGAAATCATGTTTGTGCCAATTCCATAACTAGTTCTTCTGGCTTGTAAGCACTTGTTCTTTGATATAAATGAAACAGCTACTTAATCAGATCTTGGACATCTGCCCTAGAAACGTGAAATGGCTGCAAGAAATTCAAGCAGCCTGATTAATTAAACTTTGCTTTAAATGACTCCTATAGGAATTGACTGAAACAGTTGGCTTAATAGAAAAAAGTCTTAGTGGCTTAATAGAAAAAGTGTTAAAAGACTTTTCATACATCATAAATATAACTTTCACGCTAAGTTTAGAAAAATTGAAAAGTGGTGGATCACGCAGACTCTTAGCCAATCATTATCATACCTTCTAAAATAATAGGAACTGACATCAGAAAGATGTAGCCAAATCCCATGAGGATGAGATAAAAAAACAAACAAAAAACAAATCTTTAAGGTAGTCACTCATTACCCTAAGAGACTGAAAAAAATACCTGAGATATTGTTGCATATGGTCCACCAATTTGGATATATCAAGAATAGTTTGAAGCCATATCCTAGTTGTGGATAAATCTCTATGACTGAATGATTGATTACTTTTCAGGGGAAATGTCATTTCTAAAAAACAACAAGAAAAGTAAAAATAATAGAAGGTGTGCAATACAATACATAATATTTTATCTGATATTATCTGATAAGTATAGTGGGGAGAAGAAACACTTTTTGAGTAACGAGGAAAGATTAAAGCTTTCTGCAGCATTGTTAGGGTAGCAGAATGGATTGCTTTGTTGCACAGAATGGATTGCTGGAATTGCACATATGGCGCAATTCCAGAAGCAGCCACCTTTTTCTGAACAGCCATAGCTCAATGTAAATGTTTGGAAAATGGCAACCACTTCCAGAATCACACCAGATGACCACATAACAAAGCTACATTTCCTTTCCCTAAAGTGGTCCGTGCAGCACAGCAGAAAGCTCCAGAGATCCAGGGTGTAGGGAGGAAGCCCAAGCCCTGTGGGGACTGAGTGGGAAGGAAAAGGCCCACAGGGACCTGGTTGTGATGGGAAAAGCCTGCAAAGATGCAGGGAAGGCCTGCAGGAACCTGGGAGAGGAAAGCAGGCACAAGGGCTGTGGGGACCTTGAGGAGTGGGAGGAAGAACATGGGGTGTGTCAGGAGGTAGGACTTAAGAGGCCCAGGACAGGTGGCCTCGGCCTGCACTAGGCCTCCCAGAACCTCGGTTTCATTTTGAGCCCAAAAGTAAATGCAGATATAATTGTTCTTTTGATTGTGAGCTTCTCCAGAGTTTATAGGCAAGTAAAATTGCATTTTATTGTATATTTTCTATGTCTGATAATCCAAGACATGAATAATTCAGAATAGGATGCCTGATCTGCAAAAGAATGATTAAAGCTGTCCAGTATAAACCATCTTAAAGAACTCAGCAAATGCTTGTGTGCAATATTTTACCAAATGTCTGGACAAACCTGTTTTTTATCTTTTCCTACATTTGGACTGATATAAAAATATTCATAACTAAATGGCAGATGAACAGCTTGCCACCTAGATTGATTAAAAATGACTCTTTGACAGTCATGATTAGGTTTTAATACCAGTGAAGAATGATGTTATGAGAAGGAAATCCAAAAAAAGTTTGAAATGGAAAAGACTTGACTATATTTTCTGATAGCAACAGCCAGAGCTTTGGAAGAAACATATTAGATGGAATGTTTTCTGTTGTGTTTCCAACCAGCATGTAGCACTGAGATGACATTGTTTGCACTTGTGGATAATCTTTAGTGGGATGGAGTAGTACAACCTTCCTAATCCTCCTTGATCTCTTCGTAGCTTTTCATTTTATTGATCATGATATCCTTCCGACTGACTTGGGGGGTTAGTTAGTAGCACTATTTCACAGTGGTTCTTCTCCTTTGCCCGTGGCCAGTTCTGGTCATTGTTGGTTGATGGGGGTGTGTGTGTGAGAGAGAGATTGAGTCCTAGTCCAATGATTTACAAGACTAGATCAGGGTTTAGTATTCTCCCCTTTCTTATTTAACATCTATAGGTCTTCTAACACTTCAGAACACCTATCTTGACAGCTCTTCAATGCAAGTTGCAATGGTTATTAGATGCTTTATGGATGCAATTCAAAGTACTATTTATTATCTACAAAGCACTTCATCGATTTCAAGTTCTGATTATTCATGGGATTGCCATTCTCTAATTCTTTCTACTTCTTCAATAAGATCTGACAGGTTATCCATGCTCTGGATCCTGTTGATTAAACTATGCCATTACATAGAATCTCCTAGGCATCATCTGGAATGCCATTTGTCTCCAGGTCTTGCCCTTTGAAATATCATTCCCTGAAAGTTCATATGACCCCTTTAGAAAATATTTTCAAATTAAGCTTTTCAAACAGGCCAGAGGTGATTTGTGATCTCACTTAACTGATGATGGAGGCTAGAATTTCTTGTTTGTGTTTTTTCCCTACATACAAATTTTTCTATATTTGTTGTATGTTCTTAAGATACTTTAAAATATGTATGCGTATATTAAAAATATGTGAATATTTTTTAATTTGGTATCTTCATAAACCAAATAAAGTATGATTATCGTGGTTTTTATAATTTTTATGATTAAAGTATGATTATAGTCATGACAAATCACATTAGGCTATGTAGAGTCTGTGATGTTCTTAGAGCTTTGTTTGCTTACATACATTTCATTTCCCAACTATGTAACATCATCAGTGTCATGGGTTTTAAACTGGCATATTATACTGCATATAAAACCCATACTCCCATAACTGATGTTACCTAATTGGACAATAAAATGTCTGTAAGTAAACAATCAAACTTAAGGAGCATCAAGAACTCCACAGTTCAACCTTGAACTATAAATATTTTCTTCTACTGGAACATCAGGTTATGGATCATATACAATCCGAGATCCCATGATAAACATGAATTCCCCATCCCCCTTGCCTATGGCAACTCAAGGGCAGGGCAGGGATGCTTCGCGAGTTGACATTTGGATTCATGCATAAACCCAGAAAGTGAAATTGTCTTTACAAATAGCACGATATTGTTAGAACTATTTTTTAAATCTTGTAAAATTCTTAATCTTTCATTCTAAACCATTTCTTATTGTTTTAGGTTTCCTGGGAGTCTCCTTCTATTTTGAATGGAGAAATGTCGAGTTATGAGATCCACATGCCGAACCCTCAAATTACCATAACTAACAATTTGACAATTTCTATGAGCCACGTAGTAACCAACCTGATCCCTTTCACAAATTACTCGGTCACCATAGAAGCTTGTACTGGAGGTGGAGATTACATTGGAGGGTGCACCAAGAGTCTACCAACATATATGGTTACACTTCCAACATTCCCGCAAAATATCAGTTCTGTGACTGTCACCCCAATTAATGAATCAGTAATTACTGTGCATTGGCAACCACCATCTAAACCCAATGGGCATCACATAAGGTAATGAAAAGAACAATATATCAGAATACACCAAAAACTTAACTTTGTATATAAATTGTATTTAATCAAAACAAATTAGACTATCTAGAACTGCCTGAAATTATTAGGACTCGACATAAACTCAGATTGGATTGGGATAATTCAAATTAGTTTTTGGTTCATTTGACAGGATGTACTTCTCCCATATGTCCTTTCCCAAACTGAAATCAGACAGAAAATTCTGCTTCCAACATGCATTCCAGGGTCTTTTTCAAGTACCAAAAAGAACTTTAACTGTATTCTTGATTGACAGGTCTTCCCTCAAATGAGAGTGACCCTTATAATCAGACAACCATCAGTTATGCCAATCAAAATGGGAGAGGAGGGAGAGGAGGGGGCATAGAAATTGATATGGCACTCTTAATTTAAGCATTTATTTCCTGTTTTCCATCTTCCATCCATAGATAAGAAGTTTATGGCTTCTTATCTACCTGATTGGTTTAAGAACTTTATTTGCTTTTAGGGAAATATGACTGACTTAATCTCTTATATTTATCCCTGCCCTCAATCCCTGACTGCATTCAGAAAGGATGCAACCTTTCCTTTTGCAGAAAAACCCATCAACTGATCTGCCTGAAATTTGCCACAGATACTCCTTGCTAGAAGATCCATTTTCACTATATATTCTTCCTTCAAAAGTTATATTTAATAGCATTAAATTTACATAATTTTAATAAAACATTGAACCCATCATTATTAAATTTAGCACATTTTGTTTCTTAAAAGTATCTATTTTTCTTATAGATTCTGGTGAAAAATGTAAAATCCTATAGGCATTTAGCATAAATTTTAAAGGTGTGTAGCTAAACCCCTCCTTCCCATCACTATTTTATGAAATTGAGATCATTTTCAACTTCCTTTTGAAATTCATGCTGTCCTTATAAAAAAAGATTAGAGCCATTTACTATTTTCCACTCTAAATAATGGGAACATATTTTCATCCAATTTATGCTTCAAATAATGGGATTTCTCAGACTGAGACAAAATGGCCTCTACTTCTGAAGCCGGGAACCATACCTAATATAGCTTGGACAATTCTATTATCAACCTAAAATTATTCAGATGATAGAAGAAATTCTTAATTAGTTTTGCTTAATACATAACCAGAAAATTACTAAAGACTAATTATTTGGAATTCCTTCTGGTCTCTCCTATAAAATCAGATGGATACTATAGTATATACATTTACTATACATTGGTGAGAGGATTAATGTAATATTAACTTGTGCTAACAAATTTTCTCTTCTTCGTGATCTCTAAGTATGGCATAGAAATTAAGAAATTGGATTACACATAAGATATTGATTCATATTCTTTTTTAGTTATTGAAGCTCACTTTTGGCCAGGCATTTATTCTCAACCCTACACTCCTTCTAGAGTATAAGGATAAAATAGGATAAAAGAAAAGGGGATCCCATGTAAGGTGTTTTGAGCTCATGGAGGGAAGCCAGCTTGTAACATTGTCAAACAAATAATGAACTGGAATAACTATTTTGGCAGAATGGGATGCCAAGAGAAATTAATAGATATTTATTGCTATACCCCAAGATTATTTCTTCATCAAATTCCTTGTGTGTCTAATCACACTTGGCCAATAAAGCTGTTCTGTTCTGTTCTATTCTATTCTTTTACGTACATTGAAAATGTGATAATTAGTTGATAAACTGAAAATACTGAAGAGGTTATGTTGGGGAGACAGCAGAGTATTTGATTGGTATTATATTTTCAATTTTCCTTAGTGATTTTCTGAGGAATTAAAGATTACTTACAAAAAGAAACAAATATTGTATAAAATATTTGAAAATTTGAGAAAATGGTTTTCTTTTCTTCTGTTCATCCCAACCAAAGCATTATAAACCCAAACTAGTTGTATATATCAACTAACCTAAGGTGAATAATATGTACAGCTATAACAAAAGTACATTTTTGTGAATTTCTATCCATGCCTCAGTAAACATGAAAATGTCAAAAGGAAAAGATGCAAATCAACTAAAGGAATTAAAAGTACAATAATGTTGCACCTCTCAGATTGGCAGACACCTCAGAATGAATTCTTCTAAGGAAACTTCAACTGATAAATTTGGCAAAGTGTTCTGAAGGCTGTCATTAAAAATATATCTTAGGACATTGTTTTAAATAAAATATATATTCATAGTATCTAAAAGTTAAGGTTGTTCACATGGAAGCTATTCTACGTTTAAAATGGGTCTTAAAATATCTTGGGAGCAAAGATCATGATGATGTATTGTTCCAGCCAGGAACCTTGAATTCACTTTTTAAAAAGTTGCCTGGGATTGTCCATCTTTTCTCTAAGCCAGGATGGGAACTATAGCCCCTTTATGACTGGTGGACTTCAACCCTCAGAATTCCTAGCTAGTATTCCTGAGCATGGCTGGCTCAGGAATTCTGGGAGTTGAAGTCCACTGGTCATAAAGAGCCCATAGTTCCCCACTCCTGCTCTAAGCAGTGTGTCTTGGAAATATAGTATGTGCTGTTCCTTCCAAAGTTATGAGTAGCCAAATAGGCTTGACAGATGGAATTTCTAGCCACTTGAAGCAACTTTGTTTTCTTTTCTTCGTTTCTTTTCTTTTTAAAAGAAGAGAAAGTTCATGGGGAAAAAGTTTCTTGCCTGATAAATACTTTTTCAAAAGTAAGGATTTTTTTAACTCAAATATAAAATATGGAAATGTTGAAGAGATTAACATTTGGTCTGCTTTACAGCAGACCTAATTATGAACCCGTTGAAATCATTCAGATTTGAATTAGACTTATCCTTCCATCTCACAGCAGACTGAGTTCTAAAATTAATTATGTTATTTGATTAAATCAGAATTCTGGAAAAAATATTTATTTCTTACATTTTATTTGCTGTTCCTAATAATTTTCTGTTTTACTGGGACTATTGAATGCGTTGGGACCTCATTGGTTTCCTTTCTTTTTATGTAAACATGCATACACATACATCGGTAAACTTTTAGCTTCTGAAGTCTGTTGAAGTCGCTTTCTTGTTCTTGGGAAGTGTCATTTTGATGGCACAAATCTTTGCTTCTGAACAATAGTTACCCAAGGAAAAATGAAATGCAGGACAAAGAGAATTCTGATACATTTACAAATAAATTGAGGAAAAGCGGTTTTTTAAAAAAAGCAACTGATATAAAGATTGATTATCATAGTCTCCTGACCTAGTTATTATTTCACAACTTTCAAGGGTAAATATTATTAAACCAAATGAAATCAGGATAGTTACACAGCAGATAAAGTTTATGCTAGGAAGACAACTCATTACGTTTTCACATAGTTTCTCTTTCTTAACTTTTTTCTATATAAAGTAAGTTTGCCTGTTCAAATGCCTGTCAAATTATCCTAAAAATGTATGCAAACATGTCATCAAACACTAATACATACTCAGATAATTTTTCCTTAATAAAAGAACTGCTAAAAAACCATCATCCATTCTGAAACTAATTACATAAGGTATGGAAAGTGTCAAATTCTAAAATATTAAAAAACAAGATTAGAGCTGTAAAAAGAAAATAACGTGTGACTTTTAAAAGCAACCTTTTTTTGTCATAACATTAGTTAAGATAATCCCACCATTCTGCTTGTCTTTTGTGTTAGATATGAGCTCCTGAGACGTAAAATCCAGCAGCCACTTGCATCAAATCCCCCTGAAGATTTAAATCTCTGGGACAATATTTACTCAGGAATTCAGTGGTTTTATGAAGATAAGGGTCTTAGCAGGTAAGATTACTAAAACTATAAAAACAAATGCTGGCATTTTGTGTAGCCCATATTTAATAGTTCAAAGCGTTCCTTGCATTTCCATGTTGCAACCATGTTAATTATGTAATGAAATATTTTCTGTCATCTCCTTTGGCATGAGCCTTTATTAACACTCTTTTGTTTGGTTTGGTTACCTACTCTTCTCTTCTGTGCAATTTTGTTTTGCTTTAAAAAATGCTTAGGAAAGTAAGAAGTGAACTGCTGGAATATTGAGTGAGTGGTTTTACTTATTTCATTAAAGTACGCAGTATTCAGCATCCTTCCAATTCTATACTATTGCTAGCTTGTTCATGGGTTTGAGAAATATTTATCAAGAAGATTTGGAGTATAGATCTGTAATGTTTTGATCTAAGAAACCTCTTTTAATTGTGGTTTTTTCTTAAGAGGACATTTTTATTTAACTAAAGCAATATCTTGGGTTTATTGTCTTTGTTTCTTTACAAACCTTCCTCCACCTGCCTGTCTTTGTCCTATTCTAAGATGTCCTATTCTATAACAAATCATCAGCCCCAACCCATCTTTATATCCTTCTGTTGGTCTCTTGGATGTCTGGTCCTATCATGCATAACCAGAAAATCTCCTTTTAGTCAAAAATCTGTTAAGTTTCTTTCACTCCTTGGAGTATGGTATCCGAGTCTGTATTTATGCTGGGCATGTTTAAACCTATAGGCTGGATTCATGTATTTTACTAAACAACTGTTTGTTTAATCATTGTTCATTGAATAAACTACATTTTCAATCCTTAAAAAATGAACTATGCATTATAAAAACTGGTTTCACATATTATGAAGCCAAAACCAAACTACTTTGTGGCATTGTGTAAAAACAGTAATTGTCCATTCTGTGTTCCTTGATTGAATTCCTTAAATTCTGTTGAATCTAAGCCTTTTGTAAAAGGATTTTCCAACAAACCAAACACAGTGGCTTGGATAACTATCTCTTCCTTTCCTGGCACCATATCTCATAGAGAGGTTAATACATCATGTTAAGCTAGCTTTACTGTGATTGGTTGACAGATGCAGAAATATTGTCCTGAACTTTTCTTGCTCTTATGAATTTTTTGTAACTGCCTTGCCTGAATATTGTTCTACACATTTCCTTGGAGGCAAGGAATTTTTGAAAACCAGAGTTAAGGATACTTTTGAAGTATCTGAAGTTGGGAATAAAATTAATGAATCAGGATTTAACTTTGAAGTAAGTGGGAACTAGCGCCTCCATCTAGTGTTTTATAAGAAGTTAAAAAACATTCTGGAAATAGTGAGAGTTATGTAGGCTACAAGAGATAAAAGATAAAAGAACAAAAGCTAAATTGAATCATAAATTAATCTTGCTTTTCTTAAAAAAAATGAGCTTGGAATTGCCATAACTATCTTTGGAAATAGTTACCAAATTTTATTTTTGAACTGCAAATAAACATTCAGTAGAGTGAATTTGTGAAATATTCACAAATTTTTGAGTCAAATAACAGCTCTGCTGAATGTTTCTTCTAATCTAACTTTTGGTTAGAATCTGAAGTAAAGTCAACACTTAAACTGAATGCATCTAGTGATTTCTCCTTTTTTAATGATACCAATCATATCCTTTAGGAATACAACATATGCATATAAGCTGATAGTACATAATGAAGTAGGATGTACGTCAAGTGAAGAAGTGGTTGTTAAAACATTAGCAGGATTTTCAGAGAAAGGCACTAATGTTGCTGCAAATCCTCTTAACCACACAGCTATAGAAGTGAAACGGACCACTCCAGGTAAGTGTTCTTGTTGATTATATCCATCATCTAGCATTAAATAACCGACTTTCAATTAGATACAAAGGATGTTGTTTCTCTTTGCTTAATGGCTGACTCCTCAATGTCTGATTTTTTTTAAGTTTTGCAAACTAGAGTGATGTGAAAATTCTATTAGAGGCATTGCATCGATAAAGCAGAGCTATGAATCCAGGAAGAACCCCAATTTATGAATATTTCTGCATGGAAAAGCATGATCCCATGCAGAACCAAAGATGAAATATGCCCATCATCAGAGGGCTTCTGACTTCAAAGCTATTTAATTTTGCTAGCATTGAGTCTAGATCAGGGTTACCTAAATCTTTTGCCATCACACTTCAATTTAGTGTAATCTTCATGTACACACCTCCTCTAAAAATCCAAACACCAAAATGAACACAAATGCACAATTTTTTTAGAAATGTGGATTTATTGTAACAATGTATCTAAAAGGTTCTCCACATCTGCCCTGTACTCTGTCTTCACTTCCCAAAAATTTTCTGTATTCTGTCTGCATTTTACAGTTTAGGAAGGCCTGCCCTAGATCTATTCATCCTCATCCAAACCCTAACAGTTTTCTGGTAGTGATAAAGAATTTTGACTACATCTCTTGTCTGTCCTGGGGTTGAAATATATCGACTGATCACACCTAACTTTATGTCAGCAAGAAACCTCATCCAAATGTCTCCCTTTCCCTCTCCCAATCTTGCTGTAGGTCATCCACAAGAGTGATCAATATAAACTCAGTTTCATAGCCAAGTCTATCCCGAGACCAAAAAATGTCCAAATAATTTATTTCCTCTAGGGCAATCTATAGCTACAGACTTACATTGGCTAGCCTTTTGAGGCTGCAGTTGCTGTTCTGAATTCTCCAGATATCTGCCATGTTGCCCTACCTTCATTGCCATTTTGTTTTGCAAGTTCTTGCCTTCTTATCAGGAATTGGATTCTTAACAGCGTCTGGGATTCTAAGAGGTCAGCATTGGGTTTGTGCCACTTGCTAATGCCATGGACTTTATGCCAAGACATCTGGGCTGCTGTAAATTTGTCAGTGCCAGGACAGCAATCACTTTTCCTAAACTTGGGATACAATCAGGAGTTTGGGTGATATCCTTTGTGGTGGCCTGTCATCAACTACATCTCTTGTCACAACTAGGTGCTCTTCCATCTAATTCATCAGCTCTGATGTTTAGTCTTTTTTCTTCTATCTTCTTTCTGATGACATGAACCTTGCCCAAAAGAGTTAAGGACAGGTACCTTAAAGGGAAAAGGGGAAGTAAGGAAGCATGTAGTTGCCACTCATTCCTCATTCCTCAGTTTGTATTAGGAACATTCCCAGCAATTTATTTTTCTTATCATTGTTCTTCTGGTTGGGATCATTATATACTGAAGAAGGAGAAACCATATATTAGAGAAAACTTCACCCTTCCTTGGGGAAGTTGAATCACGTGTATAAATATATGTGGTACAGTCTATTAAGAATATAAGAAGAAGAAATTTTTTCAGCATATGGGAAACCTACAACATGAACAGTAGCAATATCCACCCAGCAGCAACGAAATATTTATTGCCTTCAATACTGGAGATAATCTATAGCCATGCTTACAGTTTGCCATTGACTCTCAGTCTCCTTAAGAATTGATCAAATTTAAAGAAATTCAAGTTTCTGATCAACAATGTACCTGCTGGTAGCAATTTCCACCAATCAGCTGTGGTATTCTAAGGATTTTATTTTCTCTGTCTTGAATTTCTTATCATTCAGGTTATTCAAGTATTTTGAGCAAGGCAGATACATTTTCCAAACATTGTAGTCTCTTTCCCAAAGAGCATTCTGGGTTTTTTTTAATCTCCACCTTTTCTTATTCTACAACATTCGGAGGTGATTAATTAAGAAGATTTGGTTTAGTCAACATTTGCTTGTGATTCTGGATGTGTTTCACAATGTGAAACCGCATAAGAAGTTCTGAGCAGACAGTACATCAGTTCAAACCTTTTTAAGGTTGTCATATTATTTTCAAATGCCAGCATTTCTGTACAGCCTGATCTTCCTTTTCAGAAGAGTTATGGATTTTCTGTATATGCAAATGTGCATATTTGTGCTATGTCATCTTGAGAGGGACATATCCATTTAATCCAGATTATCTGTCCATCAAAGCACTAGGTTAATTCTTCAATATGTACATGGAAATCTGTTTGTAAGCACTTACTAGTGACTCTCAGCAAATAGAGGCTCCACTAAAATTTATATTTATAATTGGATGCCTGAAGTAAGCATGTTTATAAAAACTGACAAACCTAATAGATCTGAAGCAGGCTGCTGAAGTTTCATTACTTTAGTAATTCAAACCTCTGACCACCTAGATAAAGGTAATGCAATCTGGCTTCATTTTCATTCTTACTGCACAAATTTCCTAGATACCTGTTTATGAATGCAAAGGTTAAACATCAAGTGAGGGTCATTAGGGCAAAACTTTATTTATTCTTTCATTGGTTGATATGCCTTATTCCAAACAAATAAGCAATCTCCCTGCCTCCAAATGTTTTTATTTTGTCACAGATCTGGAACAAATTTTCCCTGCGCCCACCTCCATTCCAGTAATCACTTGAAAACAACTTTCTTTTATGTCTTTGTTGCTGATAGGTTCAGAGGTGAAAGATAGCACAGGAGTTTTGGAAACAGGGGGCCTGCTAAAATTAAGCTACAGAAATAAAAGAAAATGGAGACAGAAGCTTTATTTTGATGACCTATCTGGAAATATCAATTCATAGATTGTTGAGTTTGACATTGTGCCTGTAGTATTGTAAGGGGGGAGGGGGGGACTGTTGCATTTGTCCTCATACTCTTATGTCTGGAATAGATTTTGTACCACTCTATTTAAATTGATGCCTTTAAAATATGCTGTTGGATAAATGATTGAAAATACCTTGGACTACAAGAAGAATAAATCATTCAATATTACATGAAGGAAAGCAAAAATGCTCATTGGTAGTACTAATGATGAAGTTAAACTTTAAATATTTTAGACACATAATGCAAAGGCAAGACTCATTGGAAAAGACCTGAGAAAATCAAAGACAATACTTTAGAAAAGAGGCTGATAAAAGACAAAGTGGAGAGCTTCCAGATAATACAATCATAATTTTACAAGAGCTCAAAGAATTTATCAACAGAGCATCCTGGTGAAATGAGATTCATCAGGTTAGGAAGACTCAGAAGGGACTGAACAATAACATTCGCCTACAAAGCAATTTCCCCTATAGAATATTTATATCATCAGTACAGAGCTTATCACTTAGTATCTTTGAACTGTACCCTTTACATATAACTTTGCAGTTCTAACATACTTGGTGTCATTTTTGTGTCTGGGCTGTGCAGTTATTATTTCTCCATTTCCATAACCAGATTTTTTGTTTTTATTCATTAAACAGCCTTACAAGATGTTCAAGGAAGTATTGAATATTATTTCCTTTCCTGGAATGACACTGTCCAAATAAACTCCAAAAAGATCCCCGCAAGTGAAAATAGTGCTGTTATTGGTGAATTATATCCAAATACACAGTATCAGATTTTGCTACAAGTTTTCAGTGGACTTCACAGCATCAAAAGTGAACCTGTGCAAGTGACTACACCAGATGTGGATAGGTTGACTCTTGGTTTCAGCTTAAAAACTGAAAATTAATTAACTTTTTTTAATGACGATTGAAATCTGTCACTGTTCCATTATGAAAATAAGTTTTTGTTTAAAAAAAAATAATGCTGTGAAGCTGGCTACTTGTGACATGACAGTCAATTGTTTGACCAGAAATGATAGGTGTAAATCTAGCCACTCAGAGAGTTTCCCTGACATATTTCCAACCAGTTGGCAAGCTGGAGGGAGGGGAGGGAAGGGAAAGGAGGGTGGAAAAAGCAACTTGTGAATTTCAAATGCTTTTGGAATAGCTTTTCTAATCTTTTTGGCTTTGTAAAATCTCATTATAAACATTATAATATCATTACCCCAGAAGCAAGTGTTCCAGGTCATTAGCAAAGTACTTTAACTCAGGATTGCATTTTCTTGGCAAAGCCAAAGTTCATCCCCCTTTTTATTTATAAAATAGAACCTACTGGAAATACAATTTTTCAACTGGTAAAGATGGATTTAGCCAGATAGAAATAGCTTTACATAGCTATTTATGATATGCTTAAATAATCTGTGTAATTTAATGCTAAGAAAGATGGGAGTTATTTTTTTGGGGGGGAAAGGATAATGCTTCATCATCATCTGTGGTAATCATCAAAATCATTTACATAATAATTCAATACACATTGGTCAAGTTATGATGCTAATAAAAGCTATGGGTAGATGTCACCCTTAGAAGATAACTTGGGGGCGTGGGGTGGAGTTGAAACATGAAACTATACTGAATAATTGTGAATGAAGTCACATAGTTAAATAAATAGTCACATTCCTCTAGTCAAAGTTATAGTAAAGCAAAATTAAGGCAAAGCTGGAGATACAAAGGTTTTTACCATCCCCTTTTCCTACAATGTCTGAGCTTATAACAAGTCCATTTAGAAAACAGTGCAAATGTTTTAACAAACTAGTTAAGTATAAGTAGCAGAGGCTTTCCTAAATCTAAATCCTAATGTGTATTTGGTTAAACAAGTGTTTTTACAATGGCAGATGGAGTTCATTCTCTTTCCTCCTTTATTTCTAGAGCCAGAGGGCCTGTTCCCTCCAGAGATCGTCATCATCAATAGTACAGCTATATGTGTTATTTTGGCATTGCCTTCAAACTCAAATGGTATCGTCACAGAATATTCTATTTATGTAAATAATAACCAATATGAGACCAGAATGAAGGCACCTGGATCTTTCATTTTAGGAGATTTATCTCCATTCATTCTTTATGACATACAGGTTCGAATATTTCTTTTTTCTTGTATATAGTTTAATGTCATCTATAAATGTACAGATATTAACACAATCCGTATATCATTTTGCATACAGTCATATAAATGGCATATGTTTGTTTACTGTATGGATATATGAAACTTTGATAATTCATGCAATAATTAGGAATATGTAAAACATATAAATATAGACAATTAATATTGCTAATACTGTATATATACCATATGTGTGTGTCACACATCTATAAGTGTATATGTGCTGGCATACTGATAATTGAGTTTTTGCAAATTATTAAAATGTCAAAAGATTTTATACTTTAGTTTGCAGCTTACTAAAGGAAGATACCAAAAGATCTCCTTTGAACAGAAACTGTGTTCCAATGTTAGCGGAATAATTGAAATAATGGAACATATTGCTCTATATAATAATAATAATAATAATATATTGCTCCCTCCATGCAGGTTCTTGTCAAGAATTATTATCTCCATTCTTTATTAAATATCCTGGTTATTCTGGCTTGTTTTTTCTGCAGTTATAACCAGATCAATCTGATTTTATTTCCTTGATGACAGTCAAGTACTGTTTTATAGTTTGTACCATACCCCATATTTCTTCTAATCCTTTTTAGATATTTTGGAGAAATTATATTTTTCCTTCTTTATCCTAATTAATTGTGATTTTTGTGTTTTATATGCTGGTTTAAGACCCAATAAAGATTGAGTAAGTGAGTGAGTGAACTTTAAAAAAAAATATAATTATAAATGGGATGAGGTATCTTTAACAATCTCTTATGTTCAGAAAATAAATTGAAAATGCTACTAAAAAATAAAACAAAATAGTTTAATGTTAAAAAATAAACCAATATTATTAATACGTGCAAATACATTAATGCCCCAAACTATATGAATGTGGGACAAATTTGTTTTATTTGTATTGCAATGAAAATTTGGTTAATTTCTATTTCCTGAATCAGAAAGAAAAATGCAATCAGACATCAATATTCTATTTTTCTAAATTATTAGGAAAAAATGCACCAATGAAAGATTAATAGATATATGGGTGTCTGAGGTAAATATGCACAAAGGTGTATTTATAAAGCTACCAACTGCATTTATTAGCAACAGTGGGTAAAAATATATACATTAAAAGGACTATGTAAACACATATACATAGATGGGTGAATGCACATATATACAGTCCGTCTTTTAAAATTACCAGGGTTAAATTTCCTTTCCTCCTGTGATGCTGAACTTATATATATTACAGAGATCCAACTCCTACTGATTAAAACAAAATAGCAATTGTTTTAGAAACATCAGGCATGCATAAAACATGAACTACCAGAAATAATGATATGGCATTGATAGTCTTTTATCATGTTCCCCTACCTCCCCTTCTTCTCTGGAATAGGATGATCTTAGCCAAGAAATCCTAGCCTTTTAAAAATACAATTAATATTTAAACCCATGGTTTTTTTTTCTCCTTCTCCTTCTCTTTAGGCTTCCTCAGAAATTTACAGGTTTTATGAATATTTGTGAAAAAAAGGCATATAAATACATTTCTATAATGGGTTTGATTTCATTTGTTCAAAATGCTGCTTTAATTGCAACTTTCCTATTTTTTATTTTTGTCTCACTGAGATACTGGCTTTCTTTGAATGATGTATGGGGACCCTGTAACAGTAATCATGTATACCTTGTCCTACGATTTGCATCCATTTGCAACATGCAATAAATAAACGTCACACAAAGGCACACTATAACGGATTTCCACATTCCAGCCCCTTTTAGTAAAAAAAAACCCCACTCCCTATGAATATACATATAACTTTCCAGTTTCCATATGGATATATACTTGTCTTTCTTCAACTGTAGTATAAATTCCAAGAACTTTTAAAAGATTTCAGACCTCAGGATTTATTATTGATGCCTTACATATTAATCAGCTAGCTTTTTTTAAGCTTTTCATATTTCAGGATTTGTGCCAATGTCTGTAACACTGAAATATCAGGTAAAATTCAAAGATTTAATTGTTCATTTGCTTTCCCTCGATTTTTTTTAACCTTACATTTCCTATCAAATCTTTTGCTTCCTAAAGTTATAATGAAATGGTATCTGTCTTGCTTTTTGATGTCATGTGTAGACATATTCTGAGGTATATTGGATTAATATACTGATGTAAGAGTATTGCTTATAAGCTGTAAACCGCCCCGAGTCTTC
>JANHFL010000592.1:734912-748223 GCA_032468155.1 Oxyrhabdium leporinum
GAGGGAGGGAGGGAGGAGACAGAGAGAGAGAGAGAGAGAGAGAGAGAATCATAGTTAATTATAGTTAGTCAAACCATAGCTTAGAGTGAGATGTGAATATAAACATTAGTTTTAGAGATACACAGTCACATATTGCTAAACAGCATGACTAAATTCAAATATGACTGTTTTTGAGGAGAGTTTGATTTCATCTTAAATCTGTCTTGTGCAAAAACATTTTAACAAAATCAGTATGCTATGCAAAATGTCAAAGAACATGATACAAAATACTTGTCATTTACCACTGACTTATTTAGCTGCAAAATAATACACATTGAGGTGGTATTTCAAATTGTAGATTCATTTTTAATGTTTAGTATCCCCTTCTTTGTTCTTCTCTTTCACTCTTTTGTTCTTTCTTTTTATATGTTTGTCAGTAAATCATTGATATGTAAGGGATATTTTTTCCTTTGAGTTGAATATGCAGTGAATATAAAATAGACTTCTACAGAATGTGGCATTAATTCAGTAAGTCAAATGAAGACTTCAGAATAATAATAGTGACTCTACAAGTAACCTGTGAAGTTATCCCTTCACAGTTGACATCAATTCTTCTACTACAGATTGTTATTGCTAGGTGTTCATCTGTTTATACCTCAAGGTAGTGAAACAATAGTTCACTGAGTTATTTTTATTCTATAAGATGCCATTTTTATTATCTCAGCTGCTGTTTCTGAACATAAGTCTCTAACTTTAAATGAATGCTAATTTACACTGTCACAAAGAATTCTGACAGATGCTATGTACTTGGATTATGTTACTTTCTAAAATGATCCATCCAAAGTTAGGGGATGTTAAGTTTCCCTTACAGCAGAAAAGATATAAGGATTTATTTAAATCTTAAATGGGCAAGTGGAACTTAAAGAAAGTCATATTTAGCTCATGAACGTTCACATTGTAATGTTGAAATCTGCCTTTAATGAACTTATTGTGGACAGATTGTCACTCTATTTATTAAACGTCTAGCCACAAGGTTGTAGGATTATCTTGTTTTTCATATTTATCCTAAAGCTCCATTCCTATTCTGGATGGGAATTCTGCCAGTTGTAGTGCCAAACATCTGAAGCAAATTAGGTAGAAGTCTGGCCTTGAGTAATTGCATGAGATCCTATTATTGTTCTTGTTTTCATTTCCTTTCAGTATTTTTATCCAGAGGGCATTCAAGGTATGTACAAGGGGAAGGAATTTTAACGTTTTTACTTCAGCTTCTTCACTTCTAAAATCATCTTTTTTCTTCTATTGGCAACAAAAAGGGATTTAAGAAAATTAAGGAGAAGAGTGAAGAAGAGTTTTCTTGAACAAAGCATCTGCAGATAGAAAGCTTTAAGCCTCCTCTCCCTTGTGTGTTGGTTCAATTCAATTCATGGCTATATTTTCGTTTAGAGTAAATTCAGAGGTTAACTGCATTCTGTATCATTAACATTATATGCAGTTCTCTCATGAAATATCTGCAGTATGATATTATAAGGAAGGAACTATTTAATTATTTACATTTCTACTCAGGCATCTTTTGATGAATATATTTAATGCATGTTTTGAAGACACAGAGCTAGATGAATATTCAGAACTTTACAATGAATCTTGAAATTCAGCACTTATATTTCAGAACATTTAAATTACACTGATAACCAATCAGAGTCGATGTCTCCCATAAATTTGTGCTGTGAACAGCTCCTTTTGTGGCCTTTCCCCAATTTAGTTATTCTCTCCCAAGCTGAGAGAAATTCTGTAAAGAAAACAGAAGAAATACAAATAGGAGGAAAAAAGTATTGGTTGAGGAATTACAAACAGATAGAAGAAAGTGTTGATTTTTTAAAGAAAAAAATACGTAAATATATTGATGACAATATATAAAATAATTTCCAATCTGCTGGAGTTTGTGCTACTTATTTTAAATTCCTGGTTCTTTCCAAATCTAATTCCAAGTCTTAGAATTTTGGTCCAACTTTCACTTTTTAAATTCCATGACAAATTTCTTTGACAATAAAAAATACTGACAAGATAAATAGACTGTGCTGAATATTTAAATTATTGCTAAACCTCAAGACACGGTACCCACAGCTGTTTTGCATCTTTGGAAAGATTTTGGCTATTATCTATTAATTCTTAAATACACCTAAATTTAATTGGGTTGAATGTGGCTACAAGCCTGTTCATCATCTACTACTCATGATTTTCCCTGGTCTAGATTTACAGTCCTTATTGTAGATACCTTACAAATTTCTGCTACTATAGTTCTCACTTGGTTACCCAGCAGATGGACTGTGTAGGATGGCCAGGTTCATCAAGAATGTACTTGTATGTACCTCAAATACCAGCACTATGTCTAGTGTTTAGTGCCTTTCCTGTGAAATGTGAGATGGCTGAAACCATTGAGATGATCTTACATGCAGATGATCAGCTTGTTCAGTTGAAAGTTTTTCCAGTGCTTTTGCTAAAGAAGCTGAAATCACAAGACAATTTCACTATAGCTCCTGCAACATGGTCTTAAGTCATCAGTGCCTTCACTGAAGGAAAAAGACATGAAAGGATAAGATTGCTTTTTTACAGAAGAGTCAACAGCAAATCTATCTGCAGCTATGTCTTGCACGGCCAACAAGATTTTTTAAGGGATGCAATGTTTTGTTTCTGTCAAGTATATGTATAATGTGTTACATTATGCTGAATTTATTAATGTAAAAACACTTGTTTGTAGAAGCTGAAAGCAACTGAGGAGACGTATCAAAGTGAGGCTGTGATTCTATTTTAAACTAAAATTTAGCACTTATTTTCTATTAAATGTCAGGGTCAATTATATATCAGAGTCTTCAACTCTACCTTTCTGCCAAAGAATGAATCATAATTTAAGTGTTCTGTAATGATCCTTCAGCAGAAGAGCCCCTTTAAAAAAAAATCAGACCCATGTAAAGCTTCCTCCCATTGCAGCAAAGTTAAAGGATTGGAGTGTTAGCAGAAGCTGAAGTAAATTACAGTTGGTGTTAATTGAATTATGTGTTAATTGTTTTGCTGCTTCAGATCACTTCAGATTAACTGGACATCACCAGGACAACCAAATGGCATTATTTTAGGATATGAACTATTGCGTACAGCTCAGCATCCCTGCCCTGAGGCAAAGCAACTGTCAAAACATCAAAGTGAAGGAACTTGCCTGCTCTTGGAATGCAACATTCGTGAAAACATACGTGGAAGACGATGCTGTAACCCCCAGTTTAAGGTAACACCATGTAATATGCTGGCTTTCACCTTTAACCCCTATTTCCCAATCAGACCTCAGGTAGTCCTCAGCTTACAACACTTCATTTAGTGACCATTCAAAGTTACAATGGCACTGAAAAAAGTGACTTATGACCCTTTTTTCACCCTTGCAACCATTACAGCATCCTCATGGTCACGTGATCAAAATTCAGATGCTTGGCAACGAGGTCATATTTATGATGGTTGCAGTGTCCCCAGGATCCCATGGGATCACCTTTTGTGACCTTCTGACAAGCAAAGTCAAGGGGAAAGCCAGATTTGCTTAATTACTATTTAATTTAGTAACTGCAGTGATTCACGTAACAACTATGGCAAGAAATTTTTTTAAATTTAAAAAATTACTATTCTTACTACTCAACTCACTCAGGATATAAACCAGGGATAGCTATACATTTCTATTTTCCAGGAACCCAGTCCCATGCTCAGGAGGTGAATAACAGTAGAAGTTTTGCAGTCTTAGCACTTTGTTGCTTTATTGGAGACAAGAAAAGTATCATATAATATGGGTGATCTGCCCATTACAGAACACATAAGTCAAGCACTACATGTATGTCAGTTCTGGGATTTAAATTGTAAACTTTTTTTCCTCCCCCCCTTCACATTGCTAAGATTTTAGCCAGTTTTTTCCTCCAATACTTCGATCTGACCTGCGGAGTGCTGGTTTCCATCTACCCAGCTTCAAACTTTATCCCTCTCTAGTTTATCTATTTCCATCCTGCAGCTATCAGCTATCCACCCCCTCCTGTTGTGTGACAGTTGAGAGCAGTGTACATTTCTGTCAGTTTCTACTTCTGCATTGGCTGGAGCTTGAAGGGAGATCTCACTCTCTTCAAACTTTTTTTTTTATCGCCTCCTCCTTGTACCTGGAAATTTCGGGACAGGGAGCAAATTTTCATTTCCTGCTTTGGCTGAAATCATAAGAGTTTTCTCTCTTTTAGGTGTTCTGTCTCCTCATCCTTGCACTAGACAGCAAGATGAGACAGTTTGTGTCTCTTCTATATTTTCTTCTATATTTTCTCAGGAGTTCACCCATTCAAGAATAGCCTCTGTGTCTTTCTCATTCACATTTCAGTATCTCTTTCCTCTTCACCAGTTAGTGAAGTGACAGAATTCCTGGCAAATACTGAATCCAGACTGTGTGATCAGTCAGGTGCTTTGGGCTTGTGAGGATACTGTAAACAGAACTGTTGAAGAAACTCAAGAATCTATACTTTACCTGTTGCTTCTCCTGATGTTTCCATGTCTGGTTTATCTTTCCAAAAATTAATTATTCCAATCTATCCCTCCTGCTCTGGTATTCCAACTTACCTAAAATTATTCCTCCCCTCTCAAAAAATGGGGGGTTTAGGGGATATAGAGGTATAAAAAGGGGTTATCCAGAACCAGGATGTAACAATAAAAATCACAAGGTATTTTGAGCATTGCTTGATGCTGCAAACTAGGGAGGACAGGATTGACCTGTGCAAGTATAGGAAATGGTCATATAACCTTGGCATGTATTATTTTTTTATCATTTGTACGAAGGAGAAATATCTAGCGATATTTCAATATAGTTTTCAGGGATTGTGTGAGGAGCTTCATGACAGTGATGATCAGCAGAGCACTAGTAGGATGTCTTGATTGATTCAGATGACCTGTGAGGGCCTTCTGAATGGTTTGTAATTCCTGGAACAAACAGGAAGCCTCTGAAATATGGAAAGTGTTTGGCAGCAGGTTCAAGGGTAACTACAGGTGGCCTGAAATAACAATACTTGAGTAGAGTCATCAACCAAAGCTAACATAAAATTGGGCTAATTATCTTGCTGATAGTTGACATAGTAATGAATGCATTGCTCTAAGGTGGCATTTGTTCTCTCTGTTTGTCTGACTGTGGATAATGGGCAAAGGACAGAGGCAATTTATCATTTAGTAGTGGAAATAGACCTGTCAAAAGTAGGCTATGAATTGTGTGCCTCTTTCAGAAATAAAATAATTGGGGATATTCCAGGGGTTTTGGAAAACTTGTTGAATAAACAGCAAGGAGTCTCAATAACAATTTGAAATCTTTGGCAGGGAAAGAAATGAAGAGTCTTAGAAAAGAGGTTAAATACTACCAAAATTGCACCCAGTCCTTTGACATGTAGTTGATGAGTAAAAGAAAAGTTTAAAGAAGCAGTGTGCCAACTATGAGGAGGGAAGGTCCAAAGACCAGCATTGGATAAGAATCATGTCCACTTGATCTATTAGTTGTTCTAAATTTTTGTGATCATTTGGGAACTAGATATAGCACTACAACCCTTTAAGGAGATGATGCCAGTGGTGTAAGATTTACATCATAGCAAAATATCTTGTTTAAAATACCGATATCATACTACTGTTTAGTTAGCAGGAACTGGCTAAAAAATGCAGAAGGGAGGAATCTGCCATCAAATTGGGGCTTATTGGAAAAGTCAACTCTCAAGGTGAAATCTGTGCAACGAAGGAACAAATAGGTTCTGGATAATGGATAATTGCTGAGAACTATTATCTTTAGGATTCATGTCACAGGGGTCTGATCTATTGGAAACAGTTAAACAGAGCGTAAATGCACCATTATATTTATTTCTGTAGTGTGGAATTCCAGGCTGTTGCTGTGAGATTATATTGTTTTAGTAATAATAATCTGCGCAGTGGCATTGTTACAGAATTCTGAGTTCTACCATGAAGCCAGCGTATATCATACACTTCTACACTGCTGCATGGGAACAAGCCCACTATTGATTTTTATTCTTAGCATAACATAACACTTTCTCAATGGTACCTGACCGCATTATACAGATTCATTTCCAAAAATATTATGCTACCTTTATTGTGCTGCTGTAAAAATGAAAAGAGATAACTAAGGAGTATTCTCTAGTGCATTTTCATCTTTTTTATCTTTTATCACAATCTAGATGGAAAATATTAACTTATTGGGATGGTTAAATTCCTTTTGGGGTACTTGGTTGATTGACTGATTTGATGCTACTTTACAGCAAATCCATTTAGTTTTATCTATAAGTGGGTGGTTGTTTACGTGCTAATGATGAGCAACTCTGAATGAGGCCTATCATGATTTGTCAGAAATATTTTAAATTTGTGGTCATTTGCAGATTAATGTTTATGTTAGTTGCAAGTTAAGAGTTCGATCAATACTGCAGTCAAAACAGTAGAAGCCTGTACATTTTTTTATTGACAAATGAGGTAGAAAACTCTTAGTCTGAAGGTAAGATTTAATATAATAAAATAATGTCCCTATTTGTCAGCAGCAGCATCACACATGTAGTGACAGTGTGTATTCATAAGATTTGTGGTCAGACAAAGCATCAATTAGGAAAGTGAATTATCTCAGTGATTCAAACGAAAATATAAATTATGCTGGCTGACATAACCTTAACCACAAAGTCTGTGGGGTGATAGATCAGCCCAGGCAGTTCCCCTTAAAATAAATACTTGTTTATGATATTTTTGTTTCTCTTTAAGATTAAAGAATAAATTAAAATATATTGTACTTAGGTACCAGATAAGTTGTACAATATATTTATTTTGTTCTGTAATCTCTAAAACTATCTTAAACAGTCACTAAGGTAGATTTTCTCATATACAAGTATGTTTTGAAGCTTGAAAATCCTGTTTGTCATTTAATGATAATTGAGTTTTAATATATATCCCTTCCTCTCTATTAGTCCAATAAATCAAGGCCTTATTCTACCATCCTGCTTTTCATAAGCCACCTAGCCAACCGTGCACTGAGGGAAATATGATCCCCAAAGTCAATTACCTGGAAGAAGGAGATTTCCGGACTCAGTGGCCATGATGGACAAGTTAATCAACTTGAAATAAGACAAGTTTCTATTTATTTTCTTGCCTTTAATATTATAATAACACTATGCTGAATATATACTCTATATTGTCTTCACATACTTATGGTAAGAACTGTACACTGGTTACAGGCACTTTTCATTGGAAGGATTTCTGCAAAGTATTGTTTGGGAAACACTATTCTTCATTGGATTTTATTTTAGCAGAACAGGGATGCTAATCAGGGTTGTTATAGCCTTGAATTTCCTATTTTGGGCCAAAGGCCTCCATATTGTTTTTGGTTTTTTACTTCAAGAATAAATCATATTCATTGATCCTTGGATTGTTCATTATTTTCCTTTGCAAATGAAACAACAATAAATTTTTAAAAAGCTGGATTTTAAGTATTCAATTTATATGGCTTCCCATTTTAACCAGTGACCCTGGGTCATGAACAAGATTTAAAAAATAAAACAATTACAATAATATAAAAATTAAATATTACTACCAGAGAATAAATCATGCATCATAATTGCTAAAATAACCAAGGAATGGGTCCCTGCACATACTCAGGATCTTAGCAGCCAGGCAAAAAGCCAAGTCTTTAATGACTTAAAAAACATCAGCTGGATTTGGGTTTGAGGTTTTTTTTGTCTTTGTTATCAACTATTAGTAAGCCTGGGGTGTTATGTGTCAGATGTTTATTTGTTTGAATTCTAAAGTTCCAGAGTAATTTCATTTCATTTCTTCATTTTTTTTATTACTTTGTTTATTTTGTAGTTCCAGCAGTTTTTGCTTGCAAATAGTGTTTCTTGCAGATATTCCAATGTACCATTGTTGCTACTTTGTCATGCCGTTATTCCTAGTCAGTCTTAAGCGATCATCTTGCAGCAACTAACTAGGTGGTCCACAGTTTCTTTGCAGAGGTGGCATTTGCTGTCTGTAGCGATCTTCTCAACTCTAGCTTTGTATGCCTTTGTTCTTTTTTTTTGATGTTTGCTATCTGTGGTCTGACTGGTTCAGTATTAATATAAGAATCAATACAATGATAAACAGTGGTGGTGACAGTTAGTCTCCTTGAAAGCTTCCTCTCTTGATATTAACCCTTCCCAGTGTATCAACATTAATCAGAAACTTTGTCTTCCATTGTGCCATTGATCTTTGCACAACGCAACTGTTGTTTCTATTGACTCCTATTATTTCAATTTATAACCTATTATTTATTTTATTGGGTTTTTATATTTGTAAGCCGAGTCACTGAGAGTGAGTTGGGTGGCCATATAAATTTTAATAAATAAATAAATAATAATAAATTTAATAAATAAATAAACAAACAAACTCAGGATCTTAAACAAACAAATAAATATCAATTCTCCATATTTTTCCTACTGTTTCTCGTTCAGCTTGATGAAAGAGGATTTTACTAGAAGATGTTTTCCCAAAATGGAAAGAATGTTGCTGAAATTCTTTGTGCTAATTTAATTATGGGGTGACTAAGCCATAAATCTGAAAGGAAGCTATCAGAATGGAACTTCTCCTAATTTTTTTACCACATTAGTAAACTTAAGCAGCTTAGGAAGCTTCAAATTTAGAGATATGATACAATGATTTGTATTCAACTCTTCTGCCTAGTAGAATCCTCTGCTACCTCTCATATTAAAATAAAGTTCAAAAACAGTACAATACAGAGCAAATATCACTTTTATAAACTTTTATCAACTATTTTAACTAATAGGCAACTTGGTCTGATTGGGATCAGATGCTTACAAAATGTTTTGCAGAATCATGGCAAACTTTTTCATTTGTGGACTCAATCTAAGGGAGACCTTTTTTCTTATTCTTTCTTATTTTGAAATCAAATTATACAAACTATACTGATGCTGATGAGAACATAGAAAATAATTAGGAAAAAGCAGTATTTTTAATTGGATGGCTTAGGAAAACAGATATATATGTCTGATTACACCATCCTAAATTGCCATCCCTAAATAAAAGATGATGAGATAATACTGGCCTAATAAGAACCCTGGCTGGCTGGTTGGTATACACTTAAATATAAGAGGATGAGATAATGATGATCATTACCAATTTCAGTAGTTGGCTTTTGGGGGGGAATATGACATAATCCTGATAGTTCTTAAATACATTTTGTTTTATGGGCTGATAATGCATATCCTCTGGGCTTCAGACCAATACAAATAGGATCTGTCCTAAAATGCTGCCAAAAACGCTATTTTGTAATTTACAGCCTGTTGCAAAGGATGTTGGGGAGCTACATAACAGTTCAAAGATACAAATGGGAGACTGGCTAGATCGCGTAGTTTCAAGGGTATGCTGAATATAAGTAAACTGTAAGCTGTTTAAGAGTTACATAATGGGCAAATAATATCAATAGAATCTTGCCTCAGAAAAATCATTGAGTTGATGACAAGTTTTACTGGGAAAGAGATAGCTCAGAAGGATTTGAAAATTTAAAGCACTTTTGACATTTAAGATAATTGTTCAAAGAGCAGTATAAATTGAAGCCTTGGTCCTTTCCTGAACACTAATTTCTCACCACTGAATAGCAATACTATTACTACAGCTGCTTCTGCTATTTCTCTTATTCCCCCTCTTAATAGAAATAATAATCCCATAGTTGCATCTGGGGGATCAAAGCATCTTTCAACATAAAAATACAAACTATGCAAAACAAATAAACATCATTAAAATACATGCATAAATCTAAAAGTAATGCTGATTAGAGAACTGTTTTAATTTCCATTCTAATACTAAATGAGAAGCCAGTGATTGTAAGTAGGAGGGTTGGCAGAAAACAGGATAACAGCAAGAAACCAGCCAAGCATTCTACACTAGCCAGCTGATCAGTTGGCCAATAGAAAAATAGTTGACTGTGTGGATTACATTCTTTATAGTCAGAAAGCATATGTACATGATATAGGATGGCAATAGGCATAACTGGGTTGTAAAAAATCCAGGTGACCACTAAATGACAATAAAACGTTTTCTGTGACTCTTTGCTGCCATCTAGTGGTCATCTGAATTTTGCAGCCAGTATGCTTGTTATGGTAATAACCCTGGTGCCAGGGGTTCTGAACCCCTTTATACTGCAAACTCATGTTTTCCTGCTGTTTTTATTACTAGCAGCGACTAAGACAAAAATCAGTTCTGCAGTTTGAAAGGCTTCTTTGCTCCTTTGCAATTTATCTGTGTCAAAGGAGGTCTGGCAAAACTATTCCCAAATTACATTGGAGAAGTATGTTTCATGTCTAACTTAACCATTCAAGTTGCAAGACAGATTTCGGCTCATTGAAAAGCTGCACATGCAGTCTGCATTCAAAAGTATTCAAAAGCTGTGGTTTGGATCCAGGTAATGTTTTCTGAGCATGGAAGGATTCCTTTTGTCTGTATGCAGAAAACAGGAAATACACTGGATTGTTTCTGCCAACCAACTTAAAGAATGAATGATTTTCATCAACCTGGTGAAATAATTTCCTAAAATCATCCACCTCTGTGGATGAGATACACATAGAAAAGGACAAAGCTTGCACTGTGGCAATGCAATGCTACTTTTATCATTTTCCCTCTTGCACCCACTTCCCCTGGAAGACACCTCCATGTTAGAAAGAATGTGGAAAATTATTGCCTTTGTACTGAGTAGAGAATTTTCCAAATGTTAAGGCATGGTTCTGAATTACAATTTATCAAAATTAGCAAATCTGATGTATTTTAGGTCCATCTCTTCTTTTTAAAGCAATACTTTTGCTTTTTAATTTATTTATTAAACATTATTTTCGTACACATGTATAGAGGAAGCAATAAAATGTATGAATTATTTTCATTTAATGACTAACCACTTTAAAAGGTTGGCTTCATAATCAGTGTAAATTTCTGTAATTTTCTTTATCTTCTGTTCACTCCGATTTTTAGCTTCTCACTTGTTTAAAAGTAATTGCAGCAAGAAAAATGAATGTCACAGTATTACTGATATGCTCAGAAGAACTCAGTGGGACTAATCACATGAATAGCATTAGTGCCTAAAGGAATAACAGTATCCTAACAAGCTTGTCTATGAACTGGGTAGTAGCATTCCACTAATAATGTTGCACTCTCATCTGTCAGTGTTTAGATAAATATTTTATTTTACCGTAGACTTTCATTAAACTTATCAGCTGATGCCTGTTATGTGAGGTAGCTACAGTACTTAAGAATTTGTTCTCTGGACTCTTCTGGAATGAGGCTTAAATAAATAATCAAGTGGATATCAAAATAGAAATACATGGGACAGTGGGAGGAAATGCAATAAAACTGAAGAGAGAATCACACTACATCCTTTCTGTTACAAAACTAGTTCTTGGTCTTCCTTCTGTAGTACATCAGAGAATTATTCAGAAGTCATACTGGGAGTGCAACATAGGTACTTCCTCTTTTTGCCAGATTATCTACATCTTAATGAATTCTGATCATTTAGAATATATCAACCTGCTACACCATCTAAGACAGGGGTGTCAAACTCAAGGCCTGCAGGCTGGATCTAGATCATGAGTGCTTAGATCTGGCCCAAGGGCTGCCCTGGAAACAGAAAAGGACCGACCTGAGGTGCCTCTGCTAGAGAAAACAGAGCTCAGGAGGGCCACATGCAGCCCTCCTGAGCTCTGTTTTTGCTGGCAGAGGGTTGCAGGAAGTCGTCGTAGCTGGAAACGGAGCTTGCGAGGGCCACACTGCTTTCATTGGCAAAGGATTGCAGCCGAAAATGGAGTTCATGAGGGCAGCACCATTTTCGCTGGCAGAGTGCTTGGGCCACCACAAGCACCCCCAACACAAGTGATGTCGGGCTGGCCACACCCACCCTGGCCATGCCCACCCTGACCCCCCAAGGTCAAACACAACCCTGAGGTGGCCCTCAATGAAATCGAGTTTGATAAGCCTGATCTAATCTATATCTGGTATAGTTACCAATGTGGCTTTCCAAAGGTGAGGAAGAAATATATCTCGGTAAAGTCAGTTGTCAGTTGTATTTGAAGAGGGATCTGGAAATGTAGTGTCTCTGCCATTTATAGTCCACAACTTGGTTTGAAGATATCCAGTAGTCTAATCAAACACAAAATGTCAATGGCCATAGTGCTTTTAGCAGCTTGCCAATTTTTTGTTCAAGTTAGGAAAGTTGGTTTCATAGAATGCTAGCTTTAAAAAAAATTCTGAATTTAGGGTTTTACTTTGCTTTACAGGTCTGTGAAAGTTGTAAATGCAAGGATTTGTCATAAAGTTCCTTTATACCACCGTCATAACTGCAAACAGTACTAAACAAGGCAGTTCCTAAATGAAGACTACCTGTAAAAGTACATGTAATAATAATATTATGAAATTAACAAAATTAAGAACATTTAGAAATATACAAGATGAAGAAAATTAATCAAAATTCATTAATAAGTATTTTTAAATACTGTGTATATATCTAGCTTAGCCAAAACTAGTAGATAACTAATTAGCAGCTTACAAATATGGTTTTGCATTTGTGAAAAGTGTTCTCTTTTGAGAAGACCTCTTATTACTGCAGTCTTTTGTAAGTATCTTCTGGAGGGTCCCCAGTCTTCATGACAATCATTTTCTTATCATTGTTATGTTTTCTTTTCAAATTGCTTTATTTATTGCTATACTATAGATTTGAAATAATTTGCCTAAAAATCATGATTAAAAAGTTATATATGTCACATGAGGGAAAAAAATCATATTGCTATAGGAAGCAATAAGAGTGAATATGCGGGGGGTACACCTTACTTTTTTAAGGCATAGGTTGTTCAGATGTCTCTTTTTTGATGTACAAAGAGTGAGAAAGAATAGTGTAATGATTTTGTCACTTCACCAGAAGCTTAAAACTCTGCTGGGAGAAGTTTCATATTTATAAAAGTCTGCTCAAGAGCCAATTCAAGAGCCAATGCATTAAATAGATTATCATATATTGCCTAGTAAAATGGCAGAGCAATCTCAAGTTGAATGTTCATGTGGGGTAGACATATATTTGATCAAACTGTCTTTCATATGGTAACATCTTCCAAATAGCCTTGCATGTCTCTACTTCCACCTGGCAGTCACATTCAGGAGTTACAAGAGAGCACAGTGGTCCTTCTTGGCATTCCAATTATCCAGTTCTTTCTTTCTTTCTTTCTTTCTTTCTTTCTTTCTTTCTTTCTTTCTTTCTTTCTTTCTTTCTTTCTTTCT
>JANHFL010000592.1:748323-780709 GCA_032468155.1 Oxyrhabdium leporinum
CTTTCTTTCTTTCTTTCTTTCTTTCTTTCTTTCTTTCTTTCTTTCTTTCTTTCTTTCTTTCTTTCTTTCTTTTCCTATTATATAAAACTTGGGCTTGTATGTTTGCAACTGTTTGTGACTATAAGAAAATTCACATTCTCTGCTGAATTTTGGAAAATAATCTACCTGAAATAGCCAGCAAACCCATAGATTTAAACTTATCATTGATGTATTTCTGAGATTATGCTTCATAGCTATAAGTTTATTCATAGTGCTCTATCCAAGATTTATTGTAAATTTTGATAAATTCAATTTGATCTTATAGCTAGGTTAATTATCTGTACATTTTATTGATGACTTGTTCAGTTTCCCTTGTTAGGTTTTTGCTAAACAGTAAGAATTCAGGGGTCCTTGGTATATTCTGAACTCGACTGTTTTCTTGCAGATGTTTCATTACCCAAAGTACATAACAGCATCAGTGCTGAATAATAATTCAGTTTTAATGGATTGTGAGTTTACGTATGTTATGTTGATATTGTTCTATCAGGAAATGCTTTATGCTTTAACCTATATCTTTTTTTAAAAAAATAGATATGTTGCAATGGGAATCAATACAATACTCCAAGTTTCCAATGCTGTGTGGACAAGTATCTTTCATTTCTTCTGAATGCATCAAGTGCCTGTTGTGGAGATCAAAGGTATACAGTGGAACCAGAATATCAATGTTGTGGTAACTATTCTACACGGATATTCACAGGTAAGGAGCATTTCACAGATATTAAGTCATATAGTGGCAGTCTTTAATATGAAATATAGGTCTGACTTTAAGCATGAATTAATGGGCTTCCTATTCACTTTCAGAATGAAAAATGGAATTTCGCTAAGAAAGCATTCTGTTCCACTATTACAGTGTTAAATCAATTAACCAAAATTTCCACTATTTATCTACATTTGTTATCTAAATAATTTTACCATCAATGAATATGTGACAAGACCCGGGAGTATGAGTGTTGGAATCCATACTGAGCCAAATACTTTTGCTATGTAATCAATAGGTGACTTCATTGTAGACGGTAGACCTGACCTGCTAGTGGAACGAGACTAGTTGAGGAGCAAAGAACATGCAGTTATCCCATGCTAAAGAAAATGAGCTGGTCCAGTTTATCCAGTCCTAGAAATATAAAAATATATAAGAATGCTACTAATCACACAGACATGCTTATATTGGGTTTATTTTTTTAGCAATCGAATGGAGGTAACTGCCCTGGACTTCTTCCAAAATATTTTTCCCAGTCTAGTCTATAGCTCTTGGCTTACCTAGCCATCTCCTACCCATACGTGCTTAGTTTTTCAGGTCAATCAGTTTAGCTAGGTACTGCCACCTATTTTGATTCTTACAAATATATTACATTGTTTCAGAAAATGTATGAAAAATTATTGCAGGAATTGGGTATATCTAGTTTAATGAAAACAAGGACTAGGGGTGACATGATAGCAGTGTGCCAATATCTAAGGGGTTGCCACAAAGAAGAGTGGGTCAACTCATTCGCCAAAGCACCAAAGGACAAGAAACAATGGATGGAAAATAATTAAGGAGAGAAGCAATCTAAAATTAAAGAGAAGTTTCCTGACAGTTAGAATAATAAATCAGTGGAACAACTTTCCCCCTGAACTTATGAATGCACCAACACTGGACCTTTGTAAGATGAGATTTTTCTGAAATGGTATAGGGCCTCCTGCTTGAGCAGGGGGTTGGACTAGAAGATCTCCAAGGTCCCTTCCAACTCTGTTATTCTGTTATTTTGTTATTTCTGATTAAAAATGCATTGTGACTGTTCAGATGACAAGTCAGAAATCCTTGGGGGCCAATGGGGCCAACTGGTTTTTTATAGAGTGCATTCTGAGTGTTCAAACAAAAATAGCTTCATGGGGGAATGGTTTGCCTAGTCCTAATAGCCCTGCCAGGAGGCCCATTGCCAGTCTCAGAACACCTATTTGCCAGAAGGCAAACTGAAGGGAAATCTCTCCGCCCTTGGTTCTTGCTTCTCAGGATACTTGTTGCCGTTACAGTTTATCTTGGCTGTGTTGAGAGGCAGATGTACATAAGTAGTTCCAAAGAAAACATTGGCTATTGTTTTTATTTCCCTCAAATGCCTCTGAGAGCCTATTTGGATCCAAAGATATCCATCAAAATCACAGTGCCCTTTAAAAGGTTAATTATTTTTTAATTAAAGTCAGGGACGTATGGAGCCAAGGAAGCTATCCACAGTCTATTGGCCCTTACCGATACCATGTTGTCTAAGATGCTGAGATATTTATCAATGCAAATTTAAGCTTGCTTTGAGCATCTTTTAATTTAATTTTTTTTCATGTTGATTATAGGCTACATGTTTATATGAAATAAGTCTGGTGGTGCAAGGAAAGCTTTTTTTCCTGGATATTTAATGCATACATCTCTTTGTAGGCAATTGTGAGGTCAGGAGCTAAATTGACTGCATTACCCATGATTTGGCACACACAGAAGGACTTTGAATTTCTGCCAAGCTATGCAGCACATCCTAAATTCAATGCCTTCAGAAGTCATCCATATATCACAATATTAGAATATCTCCCATGATGTCATCCCCCCAAAAATGAAATCCCAAGGAACTAGCGGAGAGGCTTTGGTCAGTCTCATTAATCTCAGTGTTCTAAAAGAAGATGATTATTTCTCTGACCTCTAGACCTTTTCAGTGATTTCTGTTAACACACTTAATGCTGTTTACAAAGGCAAGTAAAGTACAGTGACACAAAGCATATTGCCTTTAACAGCAACAACAACAATTAGAGCAAGCAGTTGTCCACACCAGGCAATGGTTATTTTGTGTGCTTGTTATTTTTGTTTCCTGGAAAGAAACTGTATTTTTATTTTCTTCTCCTTTATTTTCCACGTATGGTTAACAAAAACAATATGGTCATTTTCTGCATGTGTATATACAAGCACACACACAAAGAGAAAGAAACTTTGATTACTCCAAGGAAAATGTTAATGTGGGTCATTTTTTGATAAGGATAACAATTAACTAGGAAGACTCTTAGTTGTATTCAGAGCTTGGCTTGGAATGGATTCCATTTTGAGAGGTTAATGAGAAGGTTACTAATTCTTTATGTCTTATGTCTAATGGTCCTTTTATAAAACAATACAAAGGAATCTGTATTATTTCCAACTGGTGTACTTGAAGGCCTTCAAAATTAGATTGAGGAAAATGCAGGAAAGTGGTTAAGTATCTCAACAGATTATATCTCTTTTACTCCTTCTGATTGTTCTTATCATTTTTATTATTCATTTTATTTTATAAAGATTTATTCATGCCACTCTTTGCATGTATGTTTTCAAAATGTTATTTGGCCAGTTTGAAATGATATAAGACATGTATTTGCATTTTGCAAGTCAGGCAAAGCATAGTAATTTTATCAGTATATGGAGAGCAGAAAATATAGTTATGCATTCTCAAGCAGAGATGGGGTTGGGATGAATGTGATAAAATTAATAGTATTAGCATTCAAGCATCATAATTTCTTTCCCTGCTGCATTGTGGAGAATGCAAACAATGTGCTTCCATGAGTGTTGTGTCAGAACATGGAAGATGACTTTTTCCATGTGAAATTGCATATACTCATCAAAGAAGACAGGGTTTTTTAGAAGTTCTCCAATTGAATCTCCAGGCTGATTATTAAGTGTGGGAGAGATTTAAACACAGGTAGTGAAGAAAATATTTTAAGTGGCAATAACTGAAAGACAACCAGGACATAAGTAGACTAGGAGATGTATAACCTTGAATATGTCTACAACAGTAATCTTTTTTTTTAAAGTATTACTATTTTCCAGAGATATTTATAAATAGAAGAACAGAGGAGTTAATACAAGAAGGTGTCATATTACAGTCTTATGTCTGCAGCACATCTGATCCAAATACTTTTGATCTAAGTTGTATCATCCAACCCGCCATCTCTTATCTATCTTACTAAGCTTGTGAAGTTTTTAAACTGCAATTTTTATGCTACATCATTAACTTCCATATACTTCGATGTTAAATGACATTGTAGGAGGACAGCTTTGTTTGTCTACGACAACCAAAAAGGAGGAAGAGTCTGGGTGTACCTTTTCAGATTAACCCATTTTATTGGAAAAAAAATAAACTTTTTTTATTTTAGATTGCCTGCATTTCCCCCACATTTTCACCAACAGCACCAGGTCCCAATAAGTTCACATACAGGTTTAGATTCACCTTCACATAATCTTCCTCAAAACTGATATATGCAATCGTTTGCCATCAATGCCTCACTGGATTCTACATAGAAAAAAGAAGCCAAACAGGCTTATAAAAAGAATTAATGGACATAAGTTGGACATTATCATTCAAAACAAGGATAAAGTAATACCAGAACATTTCTACCTCACAGGACACTCCATTATAAATGTCAAAGTAACCACTTTTGTGGAGGTGTATGTTTGTGTGTCTACCAACACAATTTAGTAAGACATTGCTGAATTTACATTCTTCCAAAAATTCCACTCTTAGAATGTGTCAACAAGCACAATGGATTAATAATACATTACATTTCTCAATTGATAAAATACTTGTAGTCTATCTTACAAGACTCTATATAACCATTTTGCCTTCTGTCTTTACCTCCCTTCCCCCCCAACCCATGCTTCATCCCTATTTAAATCCAACATCAGTTTATCTAGCCCATGCTTTTGATGAAGTGAATTGGAACTCACAAAAAATATGCTTTTAAATAAAATATATTGGTATGAAAAGTTGTTATATCAGACTCCTGATATTTTATGAATAACTCTGGAAACAACACTATTAATGATAGTAGAAGAAAATTATTTCTCTTCTCTCCTGACAAACTAAACCTAAACTGGGACTGGTCTTCTGTCATTGACCTTATGTGAAACATTCAGTGTTTCAGCTCAGAAGAACACGGGAAGCATTATCTTATGTTCTTTCTGAACTCTATCCCTTTTAAAGCAGCACAATGAGTGGCTGCCACTGGAAAGCATTGCTTCATAAAACATCTCTTTATGTACTTTATTACTTAAACTCTTTTTATTTGCCTGCAGGAGCCCTTTAACAAAATCACATTGAATTGACTTTCTCACACCAAATCAAATCTCCCTGGTCCCAGTACAGTTGTCTTTGTCAATATGTATTTTATAAATGGAGTGAATTAACAGATGTGCTTGGAAAAGAACTGCTGGGGTAGCGTTTATGTTTTTACTGCTCTCTCTGGGCAAAATGAGTTGTGTGGTAGTGTAATACCGGTACCTTGGGATCAAAGACATGTTCTACATTTCATTGCGTGTTTACATAGATTAAATGCACAGGCTCTGTACAAGCATGGATTTTAAAGTTTTGCTTTTTATTTTTTGTCCAGCTTTTATATATATTATATATGAAACGTAACAATATTACATTATTATGCATATCCTGCCTGAAGTAGTCAACTAAAAACAATAAGGCTGTAATTTATGCATGCTCACTAGGATTAAGCCCCATTGAACTCTGTAGGCCTCACAGCTCATTAGGCCTGGATATGATTGGGCAGCAAATGTTTTAATTCCCCCGATGTCACTGAACTGCAGCATCCCACACCATTTGCCATTTTGGTGGAGGTTGTCATTAGTAACACCTCAAAGGTCATCACTATCCTGATTACATTATTTATTTTAAAAATATGACTATTTAGGTATATTCCACTCTGAATTGCCATGATCTGCAATAACCCTAACTGTACATTAGTGAAGCAAACATAGACTTTTCTTCCTTTCTCTTCCCTTTCTTTCCCTCATGGATGTTTTTTGTTGTTGTTGTAAAATTGTAAAGTCCTCAGGATCACACATACTATTGTTTCTTCCTTAGTCACAAAAAGCAATTTTCTTCAGTTGCTCTGTATAAAAAAGTAAGGAGCAACGTTGTTCTACCCAAGCATAGCACTTTCTGTTTTTGAAACAACCTTTGATAGTTTAATCATCCACTGATTCTTCCTACACATGCAAAGTTGCAATTGATTCTCTCTCTCATCAGCATGCTGTGCTCATTTTTTCCAAATGTGAAGACCTTTGCCTCCATAGGTAATTAGTAATGAGATGTCCCACTTTCATGTCTGCATGGCTAACATTTATCAGATCAGGCTGGTAGAGGCTTGTAGCTACTGCTCAGCATTTGGTTACATTCACCCCTTCTTTTTAATTAATGAGAAGTTATCTTTCTTTACTCATAGTTTTATTTTAGCTTAATGTTATTATCATCTTTTTAAGGGGATAGATCACCTTCAGAATAGGTACTTGTAGGAAATAATGCAAATGATATAGGGTGCAAGACTACAATAGCATTTTTCCTCTACATAAATAATATAAAGAAGGAAGAGATGATACTGTTATCTGACATATTCTTCTAAAGAATTCATTTTTCCATGTATATATAGAATATACAGCTTTTTAAAATTTGTACAAGTGTACAAGAACTCCTGGAAGTATCTCTGACATTTTTTCAGTGTGAAAACTTGTAAAAGATTCAGACATCAAGTGTGAATTTGATGCTATAAAACTGTACAGTACAATTAACTCAATCCTTTGAGTGGCTTTTTAAATATCATTGCCATTTTTTGTAACATCGACCTGATGTTGGATCCAATATACCTTTTAAAAGTTTTTGTTTGAAATAAGGAGTATAACTCACTTTGATGTTAGACAGAAATATTTTATTAGCATTGAACTCAGTCTACAGGTAGTTCTCGACTTAGGATCAATTGCTTAGTGACTGTTTAAAGTTATGATGGAGGCCCCAAAAGATACTTACAACTGGGTTTCAAAGTCAAGGCTACTGCAAGACCCCAGTGGTCATGTGCACGAAAAGGAATGCTGCAGCAACTCCTCCCACCAATGTGCCCACCATTCCATTCCACTAAGTCCTTGCTGGGTGAGGAGAGCAGGGTACTCCACTTTTTAGCATCCCTAGGCTTCGTGGCTCCACAATGAATTGTGACACTCCAAAAATGGTGCCCATGTCCAGGAGGGCACCATGGGGCCTGCTCCTCATTGTGCATCTTTCCTTGTGATTCTGGAGATGTACATCCCTTTCATCCTCAATTTTTCATTTTTCCTTCTTTTTCTGCTGTCTCTTGATGTTTGCTGTTGTCTCTTGACTATGATAACTGTCCCTTCTTTCCATGTAGCATAATTATTTTATTATTATTATTTTATATTATAATTATTTTATTTTATTATTTTATCTATTTTCCCCATTATTATTATTATTAGCATATGACATTGTTACATTAGCCAGGAGACTACAATGCATTGTAATGCATTGCAATTGTAATTGGCTGTACATGGTACCAATACATTCTCACCTCAGATGAGTTTTGAATCCAATGAGTTGTAGGAAGCAGTGAGAGACAGTTTAAGAATGAGATCACACGGCCTCCTTAGGGCTAGGGCACAATAGGCCTACCTTATCTCTGGCAGCTGAGGGATCACTCAACACTCAGTTTCAGAATAGGGGGAAATTGAAAAATGAAACAGTGGCAAGAACTAAGATATAGTAGCTAATATATTTGGCTGCCACTACAGAGATCCAGTCCATCTGCAATCGCAGCAGCTCATTTGGTAACTTGCAGCCCAACCTACCTCATGGGATTCTTGTGAAGAAATATAGGAGAATAGAATACCATCTATGTGCTTTAAATTCCTGAATAAATGTGGAATATTGATATAGAAGGGGCATGTAAAGCTCTAAAAGAGTTTGTTTGTTGCTATACCTTAAAGTTGTTGCTTCATATGAGTCACATGATGGACGGAAAGAGGAACAAGGGATCGTATGATTGGCAGGCAATTCAAAATGACCATCATGTGACTACAGCAGCGGCCTGAGGCAGCCACACCTTCCACAGATTTTATTCTCTCAGGAATCAAGGGTCCTGGATTTTGGGTGCATTCTGTAACGTATCTCATTTGAGGTACCTTGGTTCAAAAATTGTTGCCCATGATGCATCATTTCACCTAGTTAATAATAATGGCAACAATAGTTTAGTGATAGATAATAGAAAGACAGACAGACAGATAGACAGATATAGATAGATATAGATTGATAATATTTAAACAAACAAATAAAAATGACAATGATTAAAGAGGTTAATGGTGGGATAAAGAAACTTCTGCATCATAGAACAATTGACCTGATTAATGTTGTGGATGTTTACGTAAATACTTAGAAATATTAAAAACCTTGAAGCATCTATAGCAACCCAATTAATATAGGGGATATCATTTGTAAAATAAATAAATAAACTTGAATAATGATGATAAAATAATAATCAACCACTCTACTTCTACAGGAGCCTTTTGTCTTTGAGAAAACTTACATTTACTGTTTGTATAGGCATTTTATGTTCTGTTTCACTTAAGCTTCTAAAACAGAGGCATTACTGGTTAGTCACTTCTATGATATTAGATAGTGAAATCTTTCCTAGAAGACCAAAAATGTTGTTTGCTTGGGTTCACCTAAACTTCACCAGAAGCTATTAAAATTAATCTAAACCATATCCCTTTTTCAATATGTATGTTTTCTTTATCATTTTTCCTAATGCTCAGTTGTGATAATCATATCCAAAGAAATAGTTTGGGTGAATTAACATTGATTCTTTGGGTTGGTATATGAAATAACAGGTTGAAGTTCTGTGAAGAAATTGTCATTGGAATAATTCCAATTGAATGCACTGAAACTTCTGATTAACATGGTGTAATCTACACATATTTACCTGAAACACAAAGCTTGTTGTAATCTATACATATGGTGTAATCTATACATATTTACATGGTGTAATACATATTATCCTGAAACATAAAAACTAAATTAAGAATGGCTTCTGAAGGCTTAATTGTACCGTTTTCAGACCACATCATTTCGCCATGCTAATAAATGTTGGTGAATTTGTGGATTGAAATTGGAAAGTGTTTCATGGGGGGGGGGAGTTTCTCCTTTATGCTGACACTTGTAAAAAAAAATCTGAATTTTATTTGTTTTTTGTGGGTGATTGTTTAAAATGTTGCTTTTTTTCCTTTAAAAAGATAAGTTAATCCACCAGTGAGAGATAGGCCTTTTCTTATCCCATTTCATATTACCAGAGGCATATTTTCAGCCACACATTCTCTGTGTCAATAGCCAAGAATCAAATGCCATGTCTGATAAATTAGGATAAGGTCAAAGGCTATGCTGTTTGGTTTCAGAAAGATGTCTGTTTCTGAATTTGCAGCAGCACATTCATGCTGAAGTGATGCACTATGGGAATTACTACCAAACTCTGCTCAGCAACATCTGCTCTTCCTAAGTGAGTTAGTGCACGTCAGACATCTTTATGTCAGAATATTGCAGTGATGGATGCAGTCTTCAGAAAATGCTGCATAAAAATCTGGTGTGCCGTTCTGGCCATTAAGTGAAATTACTATTTAAATTAATGGCGCTGTCACAGTTTATCTGTGCAAAGAATGAACGCTGATTAGGGTATTAAGTAATTAGCAATTTATCACGCTGGAACAAGGTTGATAATAATTAAAGAAGTAATGGTTTACCAAAGAAACTAGAAAGGGAGTCACTTCTTGTTATATGAGTGAAATCTTGGCTAAAAATATTATTCAGTCAAACAAAGATGAGATTCTTAATGATAGAACGTAGCTTTCTCTTTCTGTCCTAGCATAAAAACAATTCATTAGCAAAAGTTTACTTTGCCTGTCCAAAGAGTGTCTAAACTAAGTTGTTCTCACTTATTATTTAAGAAGAAATCACTGTATGATGTAATCACATATAATCACATATTCTGGAGGAGAATAGGAAAGGAACAATAATTGTATTATTTTATTCTTTTTAAGATTGTAAGCTTTCCAGAGTTACCTTATGGCAAGATAAGGGGCAAACACATTTAATAAATAAATAAAATAAACTCTAGCTGACTTACAAATGCCATACCTATTAGACTGCTCAGGACTGCAGTCCTCACGTGAACCAGTGCTAGGCACATAAACATAGTAGACCTGTGCTATGGATTCTGAATCAGCTACTGATATTTTTCCTGGTGCAATATCAAGTGCTTCTTTTAATCTATAAAGCCCCATACAGCTTGGTGCCAAGGTCTTTTCAGGACTACCTCTTTCAAGTGGAAACCAAACCAAACAATTTTACAAATAACCTGGGAAAAATAATACCATAAAATCAGGAGGTGAAAGTGGAGGTTCTTTTCTGTTGTGGCTGCATGTTTTGGAATATTCTTTCACTAACCTATCTCATTGACCTTCTGGAATTTATATTTATTTTATATGAATGCATTTATATTTTAAGTTTTTCCATCTCTATATATAGTTAAATCGTGGCTCCCTTCTTTCCATATTCCATCCTTTCTGTTCATCAAATCCATAAATCAAAACTTCATTTTTTTCTATTTTCAACAAATGGTCCATAAAAGTTTCCAGCCACTGACAAATGTAGTTTTTGTCTTTTCCCTAATCAAGCAAGGCAATTTTGTCATCTCTGCAAATTCATTTTCAGCAACCATTCCTCCATTGTGGCTATTTCCAAGTTTTTCCATCTTTGTGCGTATAATAATCTTCTTCCAGTGATCATGAACAAAGTATGTTCTATAGGTCTTTGGCAGGTGATTTCAATTGAATATTAATATTTAAAATACTTTATTGTCACTGTAAGCCAGTTTGGTCTAGTGGTTAAGGCACCAGGCTTAAAACTGGGACACCATGAGTTCTAATCCTGCCTTAGCCAGCTGGATTAGTCACTGTCTCTCAGCCCAACTCACCTGTCAGGGTTGTTTTTGTGAATATAATAGAAAGAGGAAAATATGTTCGGTATGTTTGCACCCTTGAGTTATTTATAAAAAATAATAAAGGCAGGATACAAATAAATTAAAAAAAATCTCCTAGAGTCCTTTGTTAATAGTAGAAATAAAATGAGTTGAAATAAAAGACATTCAGAGGATAAAATTGTCTACTGCTATATAAGTAGAATGGAAAAATTAATGGGGATCGGTTCACTCCCGTATTACCCCCTCAGGTTTAATAATATGGATTTCTTACAAAGTAATCAATGTCAGATAGTATATAAGATTAAACTGTCTTGTTTGAAAAGTTTGGCTCCACTATGATATGATATCATTTACATGTATTTGAATTTAACTAATTCCATGAATAAAATCACTTTGTTGATTACATGGCTAAGTTAATCATTAGGTTTATTATATCACATAATGTCTCCTCAGATAAGGTGGATCTTTATAATCTATTTTTTAACAAGGAAACTCTTGTTGAAAGAAATCCTGATTTAATTTTTGACTGTATAATAAATAAGAGATACATTCAGAGATCTTGTTTAGAATATCTCTAAAAAATGTTTGCACTTTCTGTTTTTGACCTGAACCTATTCCCATGATTCCTCCCTTTATAAATACTGGCATGCTTACCAGCATAACATGTCAAAGGAGCATGGAGGTTTTATCATGCTAAAGAACTATTATGGACAATAAAAAACAACTGCACACCTGCCTGTTTGAACACTGCATGTATAGGCAGAAGGCAATGAAGGAATGTGGTTTACGAGAGAATGAAGATGCCTTTCAGGAGCATAAATAGCAAAATTAAATGTCCTCCTTTCCACAATAAGAAAGTAATGAAGAATAATTTTAATTAAAAAAAAACTGGGCAAGTTTCCCTCTTTCACTGTCATTCTTGCTGGAGTGGTAATCTTATCAAACCTATCTGATAATAGAGGTTAATTATAAAAATTGCTTATTTTGTGATGCCAATTCCTATGGATTTTATAATGTAATGATTTTTAAAAAGTTCATGGAGGAGCAGCAAAAATTAGTAGTGAAATCTAAGAGCAATTCGGAATAAGTACAAAGAAGAGCAACTAAGATGATTAAAGGCCTGGAGACTAAAACATAGAACAGTTCAGTATTTGGGTTTTGCTAGTCTAGAGAAAAGAAGGACTGGGAGGACATGATAGCAGTATTTCAATATTTCAGAGGCTGCCACAAAGAGGAGGGGATCGATTTATTTTCCAAAGCACCAGAGGGCAAACAAGAAACAATGAGTGGAAACTAATTAAGGAGCGAAGCAACCTGGAATTGAGGAGAAACTTCCTAACAGTGAGGACAATTAACCAGTGGAACAGCTTGTCTCCAGTCGTTGTGGGTGCTTCATCACTGGAGGCTTTTAAGAAGAGACTGGACAGTCACTTGTCTAAAATGGTATAGGATCTCCTGCTTGAGCAGAGGGCTGGACTAGAAGACCTCCAAGGTCCCTTCCAGCTCTATTCTGATTCTGATTCAATTGTAAATTGATACCACAACTATCTCAGGAAGACAGGTGACATAGTTCCAAGGAGCCTCTGCTGTTTATAAAAACCCTGATTAATTTCTGGCATAATTCTTGTTTGTTTCACTGGTTCTTCATATTAAAAAAGAGTGCATACAATATTGGTACAGATGCTACCTTTTTTTCAAACAGAGGTTTAAGACTGTAGAGGCTGCCTTATTTCAAGTAAAGTTGTTGATTTGGCTAATTCAGTATGATTTATTTGGATTAGCAAAACTATTGCAGCCAGACAAAGAGTAACTGTGGTTACCTGATGTTTACTTTGTTTGTTAATGGAGATACTCAAGACAGAACTTCAACACTTCTGTATGGATTATAGAGCTGAACTTTGGTCTGCCCAATTAGATGTCTTGACCTTAGTTATTCTCCTTCCAGATTGCCTTTCTATCTTTAGGAAGTTATAGCTGTCCTAAAATTAGATTGTGTAAATACTGAATCACACTATTATCAAGGACTACTGACAAATTGAATGGATTAATCAGATTTAGTTTCCAAAGTGTCCATATATCCTTAAATCCAAGCCAGTTATTCTATACACACTTGGGCACTTTGGAAAACATAATATTTCTTCTGAGAGATACAGAACACTTGCTTAATTTGCAGGCAATGTATATTGTTATGATCAGTGCTTAATATCATTGAAAATATAGATTGTGAACATGGCCTGTTTTTTGTCTATTTTATTCTTGTAACACAGGAGTTGGCTTCCACAAGAAATAATTTAAGAATAGGGCACAAATACAACTTAAATTCTGTTTCATATCTTCATTTATGCCTTTTTGGATCCCATTTTTAATCTCTGGCGACTGTTACAGCATGACAACTATAACAAAGCAGTGCTTTAAAGAATATGCATTAATCACAGTATTGTAAAATATTGTGGCTTGAATACAGTAGTGTCCATTCAGCAATGGAAAGACTTTTGAACTGGTGGAAACCTGCCTCCCAGTGCATCTTCCAGATGCCTTTTGCAATGTTGAAGGACCACTTGGAGATGAGAAAATAGCAAAATTCTAACACTTTTTCTTAAAGAGAAATGATTAGGAGAAGAAACCAAATTAGACTAGAACTCTGAAATACGAATGTATAGACATTAAGGAAACCTGTCTTTTCCTAATAACCAAATCTATTTTGCATTTTATAGGACTTTAGAAAACCTGTCTTTCACTGATTCATTTGTTTACAAAACTGTGGGGGGGGGAGGTGGTGTTTTGTTATTTGATAATCAACCTAACTTTTTTAATTAAAATAAAATGTGAACATGCAATGTGGAACATATGAACTGCAAATAGTTACTCTCTGCAACCTATGCTAAAAAAGGAAATTGCCTTGTGCCAGTTCTTCAAGATCAGTCACTAAAGAAAAGTCTCTCAGACATGTTAAACTCAACATTAAGTACTACTTTAGATGCCTTTCCTCAGTTTCGATAGCTACATCATGCTGGTACTTTTATGATGAATTTTATAGCATTCTAGGAATTTCCTTCACTTTCTCTTCTTCTTGCCTTCATGTATAATATTTTCTTGTTTCAGGAGTGCTCAATTGTAGACATGAATATGTGAATATGTCAAGTATAGTAAGCTGCTCAGGTTTCAGTGGTGAAACTAAAGCCCACATTAAAAAGAATAACCCAGTGCCATTAAAATGCTGTGTGACTGAACTTATTCCAGAGAGCGAAGAATGTTGTAATGGACTTGGATATAATCCCTTGAAATATGTTTGCACTGACAGGATTTCATCTAGAATGATGATGAAGGTAATTGATAGAAAACCTCTTGGTGGTTCTGATTTGACAATGGAAAGAGAAATACATTGTTCATAACTATTTTTGTAAAATAGGAATATAAAAACTCCTCTGTGCATTATTCATTTTCACATTACATCCATATTAATACCAAATGAGTTTGCCATGATTGATGTTATTGCAGTGAATTCTAAAGGAATTAATAATGATTAGCTGCTTCTTGTAAAGTGTTGTTCAGCACTTCAGATTAGTATAAAGGCTAAAAGTTAACATTTTGGCCTGGCTCGAAAATGTGTATTTATGCATAGTAATGTTCAATTGCTTATTTGGTTGTCTCATACAGCCAGTGATTTGGGCATTCTTAAAGTTTGTGTTGGTTTTGCATGCGCAATAAACATATATGGTATCCATATATGAAGGGGTGGGAATGCCAAAATTTATCATTTTGACATTATAGCCATATGAGCATGAATAAGAAGAAATATTTCGCAGTCCAAACTATCAAATGCTAAAACAAAAATATTTATTATAATAAAACATCCGTAAAGGCAAAGCAAAGGTTTCCCCTGTCCAGTCATGTCCAATTCTAGGGGCTGGTGTTAATCTCTGTTTCCTAGCCAAGGGATGCAGCATTGTATGAAGACACTTCCGTAGTCATGTGGCCAGCATGACTATAAGATGAAGTGTATGGAACACCGTTATATTCCCAACAAAGTGATACCTATTTATCTACTTGCATTTGCATGCTTTCAAACTGCGAGGTGGGCAGAACCTGGGGCAAATAACAGGAGCTCACCTCATCATACAGCACTCGCATCTTACACCAGGCTGTCAGCTTTCCAGCTGATAAGCTCAGCATCTTTACCCACTCAGCTATGAAATAATATTAAAAATCAGCAAGTCAGTGAAGTGTAATGAAGTTAGGAGTTTTCAGAAGGTTTCAATAAGATCGAATAAACTATTGGGGCTAATAGTTTGATACATTAAGATAGGTGCCAGGCAGAACTCTCTAAGGTGGGGATTCCAAACCTGGAAAGCGACTCTTAAAACCACAATCTGTAATTAGACACCTACTGAATTATAGCATTTGGGAGCTTTTCTCTTTGCTTCCTGTCTCAAAAATGGTAAATAATAATTAAAACATAAAAGCAGCAGGCTTTTAAAAGTGAGTCTTTTAAAAAAATATGAGTAAACTAAAAAAATGATACAACTAAAATATAAGGTTAGATATTGGTATTTCATGAAAGATACCATTATATGAGCTTGGAAATGTGTATCAGAAAATTGTCTGTGTATGTCTATTTAAGTGGTTTTGAAAGATCTTCAAAAGTTTGGGAACTATTGTTATAGATAAAAGAAGAATCGAAATGCATCCCACTGTGTCCTAGATCTACTGAAGAAGTGACATACTGTGGACAACGTAACTTTCACGAGCATATTTATTTATGTGCTTGGATAAAGAGTTTCCGTAGTTATACAAAAAATAAAGAAAATAAAAGAATCTGCCCATCTTTGGAGGAAAATATTTATACAGGAGGACCAACTCAGTATTCATTTAAAGGTAACATAATATGTGATGACTCTTTAGCTCAAGGTTGTAAATTCTGAAATCAATTCAGTGAAGTATCATGTGGCCTCTTTGGAAATTGTTTTGAAATGAATAAAATCTTTTTATCAGTACACTGATAGATATCAATGCAACGCTGATTATAATTGGAATAAATATATATTATAAATGTAGGAGCCTAATTAAATAAAACTAAGAGTTCATCAAACCAAAAAGCCATCTCTCCTATCTTCACAATGAGCACAGGTTTCTGAAACAGGAGGTCACCTACACCCATAATTTATAACTGATTATTAAAATTATATAAACTTTTTGAAGGAATGCTTTGCAATGCACGAGTGCATATATGATACATCTTCAAATCATTAAAGCAGCTGCTTTTTCCTAAACTCACATGTCTGAAAACATACGTATAATCTTGGTTTACATGCTGTCTCCATAATTTGAAATCTATCAGAGATAGTGGTGCAAATTCATCCCTTAACTATGGGTGCTTTGAAATGAATTGCTCCAAATCTCACATCATCTTGTGAGATTAGATGTTTTAGATGCTGCAGTTAATGTGTTTAAATTATCATGATTATTGCTTCAATTACTTCAAAATGAGGCCCTGTTGCATTGGTAGCTTCTTCTCATTTCCCAGTTTCATGCTCTAAACTTTCATCCCAAAGTCATCCACTAAAAGCATAAGTTTCACTAAATAATTTCACTTTCTACTATTTTTACAAGTAAGGGAGAAAAAAAAATCAATTTTCTTTATTCCATGTATGTGTAATGAAGTTTTAATTTATGTACAATTCTTCTAAAGTGCAAAGTTTATGGAATGAAAAGATGGATTCACAAATCTGAAAGTGAACCAGATTGAGTTGGATATATCTAAATAGAAGCCCAGTATACTTAGCATATAGATTGACAATAAACTCTTGTTAAATATTTTCCTTATAGATAAGAATCTAGAACCTCATATTACATATGAATACAGGCTAGCTGTGTGGAACAAACATGGGAAACGTTTTAGTGAAATGAACAGTGCAACCACTAACCAAGATATCCCTGAAGGTGTAAGTCCACCTCATTGGACAAAAGTGGATGATCGTGAAGATGTAATATTTTTAACATGGAAGGAACCTTGTCAACCAAATGGTACGGTATTTTGTCAAACTACAATGTCTGATTTAGCATTTAGCCAGCGCAAGGTATTTTAAGAATAAAAACCTTTACAGTAAAATAATATTGTGCTTAATTGTATATCCCTAATATTTTATGTATCATCAAAGAATTTGTGTGTGTGTGTGTGTGTGTGTGTGATAGACAAACATAAATATGTCCATATAAAACATGCTCATACACACACATATATGTATGTGTTTGTATATGTGTATGCATAGACATAATCTATATATGGAATGTATGCAATACACACACATACACAGACACACTTTTGCTTCAAATTCAAAAAGTGTTTGGATGCACAGGAGTAGGTGAACATAACATAAGTCTTTAAAGCAGCTGTTCCTTTTCTTAGAGTAGCCATGTATTTCCCCAAAAAGATGCAGTTCCTTTCAGATTCTACAGAAAAATGCTATAGTCTCTCTCCTCCGCATGTTCCAAAGCACCTTTTTAATTAATAATTTTAATATAATTTTAATTATTTCTAACTTCTGTTGCACATCTGAAGTGTGAGTGTATGTGATTTTGTTTATTCATTTATACTAGATAAAGTATAAGATAAAGAATAACAACTTTAATTACTGGAATCAGTTCCAGCTCTTCATCTTCACCAGAAAAAAAAACTGCAATATATTTGATAAATGTAGTTCTATTTTTTTATTCACATTATCATATTGGTATCTCGTTCCCCAACCCACAACTTTTACAGGGCCTCATTTGAATGCAAAGTTACATTATGGTGAATGTTGTATGAACAAATCCTAGACTGTTGTGCTTTCTCTCTTTCTCTTCTCTGGCATAGATGCAAGGAAGAATTTAAAGTTGGTGCTCCTATTTTTATTGAAGTGCAGTTGAAGGCTATCTTCTTATACTATACTTTGAATAATATCATAGCTCACAAAAATCTATGAGGTTTATAAGAAATTGTTGAAACTTGTTTTTTTTTTCAATAAAAATCACTGATTCTGACCATTCTATAATAAGATATAACTTAAAAAAATAATTAATTAAAAATTGAAAAGAAAGGTCAAAACATCCCAGAAGAAGACAATGGCAAACCACTTCTATGTTACTGCCAAGAAGATTACATCATATGTCCACAAAGTAACTAGGAGTCAAGCTTAATTTGAGAAAGAAGAAGATGGAATAGTGTAACCAGAACATACAGACCTAAAATTCAATCAGGGAATTGTAATGATATATCCAAACAAAGCAAAAAAGTCATCCAGTATATTATTTATTCTTGGTATCAGGCAATGGTTCAAGCATATCTTTTTCTTATAGAATTGTAATACTTTAGAACTTTAGTATATAATTATCTGGCATACATTTAATTCAAACAAGTGTTTTAATTTCCTTTTTTATTGATAAGGTATCATCATTTATTATATTATTTTCCGAAATGGAGTTGAACATTTCAGAGGAAAGGAACTGAGCTTCATGGACACCAGTCATATTCAGCCATACCAGGAATACTCATATTTATTGCGTGCTTGTACTGTGGCTGGATGTTCAGACAGTAGCACGGTATGTAAATCTTTCAGTAAGTTGATGACAGTGTATCTTCTTCTCCTTCATCATGTTGTAGCAGCCCTCAGAAGAGAACTAAAAATATGGAAACATTCATCTTTTTGGCTAAAGATTTTGTTGTTTCCCAAAAAACTCTACCAGCCACCTTATGCTGTAGCCCAGCACAAGAAATGGGAGAAGTCACCCAGTTTGGCCAAACAGCATGTAAATTCCTGTATGTATTCGGGTACTAAATGACTGTGATCCTATTTAGCTGAAAGACTGTTGAATAGGATCACAGACCATTCCAGTAGTTGTAAATACAGACAATTGTATCCTTCCTTTTGATGCAGGCAAATATTAAAACATTAACCACTTTTCTGGTTTTTCTTGAAAAATCTGGCAGAGTCAGGAATATACAAGTGTTTGGCTTAGTATTAGAAGCTAATAGATTATTATAGAAGTAGCTTATTACTCCAGAGAAATCTCAGTCAATCAGAGTTTGATAACTGCTGAATAGAACTCATGCATGAATAGCTAATGCCTTTACTGGCATTTATTTAGCAAAGTCTCTGAATATTACTATTCTGGGGAGGCTGAAGAAATGTGCCTCCTCTGTTGTGGAGAAGCATATTAAACTGAATATATTGAATTAATATAAAATATTGAAATGGGGTTAATTGGGACCAAAACACTGAAACATATAGAAGCAGTTTTTGGGAACGATGCAGGAAACAAGAGTTCGTAATACTTCTTGCACAATTGGGTCAACACATTGTAGGAATCAAATGTTGCTTTGTTCCTACTATCCAGTCATTTTTACCTCCATTTTTTAAACTGGAATGCAGTTTATTTAGCTCTGGTTGATGAAATATTTTAAGTGAACTTCAAAGAATAAGACATTGCCTGGCTTGGGAACTAAAAAAGAGTTGTCACGCTGATATTGTCCTGATCACTTGTATCTCTTCTAATATAAGAGCTGATGAACCAGCTGCTCTCTATATACCAGGAAGATGAGGAAGAAACAGCAATTCTTTCTGTTTGAATCTCTAGATAATATTAAGGGTAGGAGGACTTCAGTGTTTATGCCAATAGTTGCTCAAGATTCATGTCACATGATATCAAACTGTTAACCATGTGGAAAGGAATTAGCCATCATTCTCTGATAAGACAGTCTGCCTTCCAAAAGTTTCTTTCACCTAGCAAAATACAGTGAATCTATTGTGATAAATTGTACACCTAGATTCATACAGAAATATATTCAAGGTCAGATTTCAGTCTGAGGGAGAACATTTACCTAAGAAGAAAAATAACTTGTTCTACAGAGAGCCATGGTAATGATATGCCAGAGCAAACAATATTTTAAACTAGAAGTGACATTCTCATTGATCAAAGTATCTTGTGTGCTATTACAATAAATTGCTAATTTTTTGCGTTCAGGTAATTGCAGTCACTGTCCAAGGAATTCCGGAGAATGTTCTGCCACCAACAATTATACCTCTAAATGCAACAACCTTGCATTTGAGTTGGGTGGCACCAAAGAAACCAAATGGTTTAATCAAAGAATACCTCATCCATCAAATTGGAAAAGGACTTATATGTACTGGCCCTGCAGACCAGGTGCAGCACACCATCACAGGTAAGAATAAAAAGCTCTTCAAGCAAATGACATCACTGTTTTATTTAACTGGTCTTCTTATGTTAGCCTGTTTTTTAAAGACTGCAATCCTTACAATCAACAAACCCTTTAAGTGAATATATCAATTGGATTACAATTATAATTTCAGAACACCAATTGGGGGGGGGGGGTTGTAGCAATTTTTGTATGTCCCCACAAATGTTTATTAACCCTTAATTAATAAGGCTTTCCTCATCCTAGCATGATAATAATAATGAACAATAATGATTAATTTCCATTGCCAATAATTTTATTCAAGAACTTGTCAATCACCTTTACAGGAGTATACTGTTATTATGGTTAGTTGCACAATCAGCCAGATGTGGAGACAGGATTTGGCATTTTTATTCACCTATCGAGTTCTTCCCAAAGACCTGAGATAGGCAGATATTGACATAGGATGATCTAAAAGCTATCATCATCATAGGATGTAAACTGCTCCAAGTAAAGATGCCTTTTGCAATTGACTGATGGTGATTTTGTTAATACTGATGCTGTTCAAGTGGTGCTGAAGAAGTTTTGGGATTATACCCAAGGATCCTATTCCTCCCTGATAAGGACCTGATTAAAAAAAAATGAAGCAAAGCTTCCCTGAAAGCTGGCTTATCTGCAGAGAACCAAGAACCCTGTCACTGGTATTAATATTGCAATTAATAAATTGTCAGAAGTCAATTAATAAATCAATTTTACTATGGTGCAGTATCAGTTTCTACAAAAGACATTGGCAACAATAGTAATAAGATTGTCCAAGCAATATTTTCCAGAGATCTTTAGCATCCTTTCTACTGTATTTTGAACTATTGTGTGTTTCATTAGAAAGTTAGTGATGATTTTTACAAATACTTTTGTCAAACTTGTCAAACTTCATCCAAAATATAAGTTGTCATAGCACCAACTTCTGAATTGCGTTAAGTCTTACCTTTTTCCTTAGCTTTTAAAATACTTGTATAGCTTTTGCAATGACTATTATTTCTTTGCACTATTATTTAGTATAGAACAAAATATGTTAGCCAACTGCCAATGAAAACATGAAACAAAGATTCTGCTGAAAATTTCCCATTTGCATCAGTACCTGGTTTAAAAAGTTTAAAAACAAAAAGGCAAAACGCAACATTTTCCCTTTTGCTACAGTTTTGTGCAAAACTAGGATTTCCCTTTATCCCTGAATTTTATAATTTAAACGGGGGAGGGGTTGCAATGCCATAGCAGTTGCCAATGCATACTTATTCTTTTACACACTTTGGGCTAAAGAAACATCATTCCTTTAATGTAGCAAGAAACCCCACCCCTTTCACTGATCAAGGCAAATTTGTTTTTTCATCTCAAGGAGTGATTGTGCTTCTGCACCGTGATAATTATTGCTGTGTAAATTCATGATGTTCGCTAAATCAACTGTACTTATTTCACATAGCTCAACTGTTTGAACTACCCATCGTTCCAGCTCCCATGGGTCTGTGTTTTGATTTTCTCATCTTCTTCTAAAACCTCTGCTGTTCCCAGAGCAACAGTTGAACATTAATGAAGCTGTAGCATTAAGCTTTCCCTGAGACTTTGAATCCAAGGGCCTTACAAATTGCAGATGAGGCAGCTTGCACCTTGCCACTGCACCATTGTCTCACTGCTTATTTTTAATTACATCAAAGCTTTGGAAACATGATCCCATAAATGCTTGGTGGGAATTGTGGTGAATGCGTTCATCATGTGAAATCCATAAATTGCTTATAATCCTCTCAAGATGTTTAAAAAAAGCGTTAAGTAATTGAAGACAGGAAGTCCTGCGTTAATTATTTAGAGGTGTTATCGGTGCTTTAAGTAAACTGAAGCATTTTCCGCTGTCGCTCTGACTTGAATGCCATTGGGATCAAGGGGCACCAGCCATCATCTTCTCATGTTCTCTAATGCAAACAGCAAATGGCAGCTTGTCAATAAAAGACCTTTTTATATCATTTATTAGTGAACACTTCCAGTACTCTGTACAGAACAATTTGGATGACAGTTATTGCATTGTTTCACTTGGTGTTACAATTTCTTTACAAATAACATTTCTAACACAATGCTAGGAGGATGAAAACAGTTTGAAATATTGGATGGAGTGGAAGAAATATTAAAAAAAACCTGAGACTGCCCATTTCAGTATCAAAATCAAAGTCAGAAATTCATTTTTCAAAGTCTAATTTTAGATTTTAAGTGTTTCTAGAAGTTATTGGATGGATGAAGGATGTAATATTTTTTCCCTAAGACTTTAACGAAGGTAATTGGGACATTCATTGGCATTTGAGAAAAAAACAGAAGATGAGACAAGATACTCTGTTTCTATCAGAATGCATTAATTCAAGCTTCTGCAGAATTAATTCCATAAAAAACTCCAAAGGAGACAGACTTCATGCTGGAAGAGATCCTAAATTCTAAGTTACTTTTAATAAGCTGAATAATCCCCACTTCAAATGTTATCAGTTCCATGATGAAGTGATCTTAAGTGTGCCACTATTCCTCTGATTCTTTCTCTGACTGGAATAATATTGCTTAATCTTATCTGAACGTTCTTAGGGTTTACTGCATAATGTACATGAGATATTTTGTATTCATCTTCATCATGATCATCACCATCACCTGTGTTAAAACTCACTGTTGGTTTTATACAATAGGAACCTTCTCTGTCATGGAATATAATTATGTGAATTATAATGTTCATCTTTAAGACGATACACAAGTTAGCATGAAATTGGTTGAGGCAGGTGATTTTCGTTGCTTATATACTTACTGTGTAAGGAAAAGCTCTATACAAGAGAAAGTTGCTATACGAATCTAGAGATGGCATGCTGAATTCTGCTGAGTTGGAACTCAAGTGTCCCAAGTTTTGTTGCTAATAATTGCACAGGAAAAAGAATGCTTAAAACAAAAGTGAATTGAGCCTTTACATAAATAGAACTCTTCTTAGATGTTGAATATTTTCAGCAAGGATGCAGAATTAAAGACTTTTAAAACTTCTTCCAGGCTAATGTATCTCTACAATTTCAAGGAGACTAATGAAACATTTAAAAAAAAAACACCTAATGCAATTTCTCAAGTTTTCATGTACAAAATTTTAATGTGGGAATTATTATAAACCTTATGCATGTACTGAGGCTTGTAAACAGAACACAACAAAATTGTGATCCAGACTCGCTTGTTATTGCTATGTTTTAATATCATATGAATAAATAGCAAAAACAGAATACCTATTATCCCTGATGCATTTAGTGTAATATGCAGTTCTTTGCCTGCCTTTTATTTATTTATTTTTTTCTCTCTCTATGGTATACCGCTGTCAATCAATCTTTCTTCATAATAAATGTTTCTTTTTAGTAGTGAATTAAATGATTTCCTTTAGGAGCAATTTAAATTACCTACTGCTAGAATAATCTGTCCAATAGCGAAATATTGAGTATTTGGCTTCTATCCGTACCTTTTTTCTCTTTTTAACTCTGGCATTTATGAACATAATACAGAGATAATTCTCTCCCTTCTTCTGTTCTAGTTAATAATTGTATTGTTTGTCCTCTTGACTCCTGTCTTGATTTTACATGGGTTTTTAAAAAAAGTTTCCTCTTCAATTTACAAGCAATATAGAGTCCCAATGACTGTTTATTTACTGTTATTCTTTTATTTCTGGTCTGTTGGAAACAGCTGACAGCCTACAGGTGCTTTTGAAAATAGCTTGACCCCTTCCTCTCTGTGGCAGCCCCTCAGATATTGGAACACTGTTTCATGTCTCCCCTGGTCCTTCTCTTCACTAGACTAGCCAAGCCCAGTTCCTCTAACCGTTCTTCATATGTTTTAGTCTCTAGTCCCCTAATCATCCTGGTTGCTCTTCTCTGCACTTTTTCTAGAGCCTCCACATCTTTTTTATAGTGTGGTGACCAAAACTGGATGCAGTACTCCAGGCGTGGTCTTACTAAGGCTTTATAGAGTGGTATTAGTACCTCACTTGATCTTGATTGTATCCCTCATACAATATATAATTATAAACTAGAATAAATAGTTAGAGAGATCTTTGTACAAGATGAGTTGAAAATTCCATTGCAAAATATGAAGAGTAAAATCCAAAGGTTATCTGTTCTGTTTATTGGTCTAGGAAATGTTATTTAGATGGAATTAATGAAAATAATTAACTAAAAAGTAAAGCTCCTTTTCGATTTAAAATAGAATGAATGCTGTTCTGTTTATGTGAAAGCTAAGCAATTATGTTACTAGTCAGATTAGGTAACTGTAATGTCCTCTACATGGAGCTGCATTTGAATATCATCCAATATGATCTCAATATCTAGGACATTCATGAAAAATATTACAAATAGAACCCAAACAACTGGCAAATGGCTAAATATGAGGGTGAAGGTTCATTGTCCAAGCTTTTGGGTTGGTTTTGGAATGTTTGGAAACCAATCCACAAGTGCAGAGAACGAACCTTCACCCACATCCTACACCTGAGGTACAGATATTCACTACTATTGCAAATGGCTAAATATAATATAGCTGCCATTACCAATTAAGTCATATGAAAGAAGGAATGCAAAATTTGAATTACTGATATTGGGAATTGTACACGTCGTTCTTGGCTTATAACAGTTCATTTAGTGACTGCTAAAGTTATAATGGCACTAAAATAGTGACTTATGCTCACTTTTCACATTTAGGACTGTTGCCACATCCCCATAGCCACATGATCAGAAGTTGGATGGTTGTCAATTGGTTCATATTTATGGTGGTTGCATTGTCTCAGGGTCCAATGATTCCCCTTTGTGGTCTTCTGGCCAGCAAAATCAAGGGGGAAGCCATTCACTTAACAACCATGTTACTAACTTGACAACTGTAATGATTCACTTTACAACTGTGGCAAGAACAGTCACAAAATGGGACAAAACTCACTTAACAAACATCTCACTTAGCAACATAAATTCTGGGCTCAACTGTGGTCGTATGTCGAAGACTACTTGTATCTATGCGTACCACTTAGTAGTAGATTATTACGAACAGATAAAGTTGAAATCTTCATGTTCTGTTTGTTAGAGATAGAAAAGGGTTTGGGTTTTTTTTGTGTGCGAATGATTTTGAAGGACAAAAGTATCTTCGCCCCAAAAATGAAACTTCAAGCAAACAACCAAACTCTTTTTTTGTTCAACATGCATGCAGGGAGGGAGATGCTGGGGAAAGGTATTACTCTCATATATGGCTGGCCCCTTGCCCACCTCTTCCCAGGTGCAGTGCACCTGGCTGGAAGTGGGAAAACTCAATAAAATAGTAATGGTGAGTCTGCTGTATGTCCAGACCATTGTACAGTGAGGATGCCATATGCAAGGAGATCAAAGGACTCCTTTTTTCTTTTAAAGAAATATAACCTAGATACATTTCAGATATCTGCTCTTTTAGAATTTCAGTAGATAATGGAGTTGTTCACACCGCTAGCTATCCAGCATAGGAGTTTAAATATATGGAAACTGGACACAAGGACATTTGTTAAGTTTACATTTGCTCGCTTCACTTTTTTCAAGGTCCCATTTTTACTGGTGATTTTTCTACAAGCATATTCTATTAAACTTTACTGCACAAACTTTTCTCTAGTGCGCACTTTTTTATATGTCCTTTTTGATATGCAAACTGCATTATAAATTCAGACCAGCACTAATCTTTCTAAATAACTACATTCCTGCTCATATATAACTTGGTAAATCGTGATAGAAGCCATTAAAATGAGAACCAAATAAATGTTCTCTACACCCCAATTCATGGTCGAAACACATTACATTTTGAGAAGAAATATGTATTATATATTAAAGTAGGAAGGAGAGGGAAAGTCAACTTACCTTTGTCCTTTCCTTTTTTCCATCTCATGTACATAGCCAGCACGATGGCTCTGAAACACCATCTTTTTTGCAAACAGACAATTGCTTTCTGTAAAGACAGAAGATGGAGCAATCAAGTACTTATATAAATTGCTAGTGTGCAGGGATATTTCTTATACCAGTAAAAGTACAAAGGTATATTTATCTACTCCCCCACCAATTTCCAAATGAGATTTGTTTACTTTCCACAAAAAAAGCCACTTCCACCGAGTCCTCTCATGTGGGAAGTAATATCTTCTAGAAACACCTGGCTCCTAACTCTGGTAAATATGAATGCATTTGTAATTAAGGATTACAAATTACTAATTAAGGACCCAAACAATTAAAAAAATGATTCAGACTGGAAATAGGCAGACTGGCTCATCCCTAACATAAGTTACATAAATCATTTTGTGTCCATAGAAAGCTAAATCTTTTCACCTATTCATTTGAGCATATCTGAATTTTTTTCATATATTTTGCTCAGGCAGTACAGCCTCCAGCCTTCAATTTATGTTAATAATTATAATGTTATTGAAAATCCAGGAATTCAAGAAATTATTAATATTTTTAATACAGTGAACTTACAAGGAACAATTTCAACTAACAAGCAGATAGTAAAACTTTTAAAAAAATCTTAATTCTTAGTTTTAGTTTTTGCTTCTCCCAAAATATGAATCTAACAAAAAAAAATCCACTATATTCTCTCATCGTTGGCTCCAAATACCAATGCAACTGAAAATGGACCTCTATTAATTCTTTCTTTCATAAGGATTTCCAAGTGACATGCTGTATTGTACAATATATTCACCAGTAATTCCTGACACACTGAATTCTCTCAAGGTCTTTTTGCAAATCCCAAGATATTTCTCTTTTACCAGCACACTGAAACTTTTTAAATTTCACTCTTGAAATTACGCTTTTACAATGATCTGGTTTTGTTAGCTTGTATTCTATTGTTGTGATACTGAGGTTTGGAAATGGGTAACCTTGTGTAAGCAGGACATATAAAGCTGGAGTGCACTGATGTGACAGCTACAGCCATAGATGCTGCTGCTTGTTCAGCAGTCTTCTCCCCCTTTTTCCACTCTTTCACCATTCATTAAAACGATAATGGTTAAATTATGCTCTCTGGATAACCCAGTGTAATAAAAGGATGTGATTTAAAAGAATCCCACACAATGTGTTCTTAACAATTAATTTTCCCTATGTGTTTTGAATTTAGGAAACATGCACAGATATGCACAAATTCATTACTGGGACATCTCTTCCTTAATATAAATGAGCCCAGGAATAATCGCAGGGAAGATATAGGGCAGTCAATGACTATGCTTAATTGTTTCACTATTTTTCTGGTATCATGAATAGGGATGACTCATCAGTTTCAGGATTGCAGAAAGCAAAGCATCAGTCACCTTGGGATATGAGCTTTTTTGGGAGACAGGCAAGGAGAATGCAACCACCTTGATTTTCATCACTTATCAACTTCAAATGTGGTATCTATCCCTTTGGATGTAGGCAGGATTAAATTACTGAGATTGTAATTGTACATGCGTGGTCATTTCCAGAAGATAAAACTCTGGTTGTGTGTTCAGAGTCCTGCGAGATTTCATCTTATCCCATTTGTTCACAGTATGAAATGGTTTGTCCAAGCTTTTTCCCCAATGATTTTTTTAACTTTCCAATTTATCCTGTAGTTCTGAAATTGCCTGGTTGATTTCTATCCAAGCAATAATGAAGTCTGACCTCAATTAATTTTTGACATCAGCCAAATTTATCATCACTAATAAACAATTTTAACAAGCACAGTGAAGGTGATCATGTTATCAGTTCAGACAAAACAGGGACAATTTTAATTGGTGGCTCTTCTATACAAATAAATATCAGCCTCTTATAGAAAAGGAAATATAATGTATCTGTTATATTTTTAAAAGATGAAGCCGTAGTTTCAGAGTTGTCTTCAGTCCAAGGGAACTCCTGTCTGCTATCTGCTGAATGAACTACCCTCCCTATTTATTTCTCTTGGGGCCTGAATTACTCCTACCATCAGAGTAGAAATGGAACCATCAAGGAATATTTATATGCACCAATAAAAAATATTACAGGAATACAGAAAATTGTTACTGCAAAATTTTATGCAATAATCTCAAGGAACATTAATAATGCATAGCTGTGTTTACAGGAAGAGCGGGTGGTAAATGGCAGTGTGCGTATGATGATATCATTGCACAAATGTCACAATTTACTGACTTGTGTCAGGTTTGTGACATAAGTATTTATTGTGATGACCCACATATTGATATGTTGTCACTATAAGTTACAGATGCCACTGCCTATGTCTTTGCAATATTTTATCAGTCTACAGCTCAGTACTAGATTACACTGAGGGATTCATAAATTCAATCCCTAGTTAAACCAGATAAAGTCAGAAAACATATGACTGTAACGCTAGAAGTGGTTGCTGCAAATTGATGTTGACAAAACTGGAGTGAATAAATTAATAATTTGATTTGGTTGTAAAGACTTCCTGTTTCATGTTCCTATGTTCAACACAGTGGCATCTTGGGAAGGGTTTTTATAAGGCAAGATAACAGTTGTGACTGTGTGATCAAAGCCAGGACTTTACAAAGGCATGGGGCTTCAGCTACCCTTCCACAATTGCCATCTTATCTTTTTGGGTCACCCCCTTCTTGGAGATTGCATTGATTTGACACAAAAGAGAAATAAAGGAGAATATTTGTAGCTCAGAACTGAAATGAGGAGTCTTTCGTGCTCTCTGAGCTTGCTTGTTTTCTTGCATATGTTTCAGTACCAATGCTAGGTAAACTAGCACTGATGATGTTATTAGTTTGGTTGAATGAAACTCACAAAAAAGAAAACATGTGAAATAACTGAAATATATGAAACTTGGACCTATATTTGTGACCTTACCATTTTTTAAAAAAAGTATTTAGAAACACATCAAGTGGATGAAAAATTTGGAAGGGGAAGAGAAATTTTGGCAGAAATTTTAGCAAGGACAATTGTGTCTATTGTAGGTTAGGTTAGGTAGGAAATGCTTCCTCTTTTGCTTTCTCCTTCTCAGATTTTTTTTAAAAATATATATTTTAAAAGCTGTTATTACATTGAAACATTTTCCCAATTATTGAACAAGAGAAGGCAAAGTCACCATGTTCAAATGTTAAGGATGATCACAGAAAGAAGATGGAGACTAGTGAGGGAGGTTATCTATCAGAGAGGCAGTGTATATACTTTTTGTCATTTTATTCAACAAATTTTATAGCAAAGAAACATGGTGTTATAAATCTGAATTTATTTATACTTGTAGAGATTCCTATAATTAAGAAATAACTTCCTTGCAAAGCCTGAAGTCTCGTAAACTGGTCAGATTTTATTAGGCACAGCAATTCTCAGCTATTATTAGTAATCACCAATAAACTGATCACCTCAGAATTAGGAAACAGAATAGTTTAGTGTTCTTTATTAATTTTTGTGGATTATTTATTGCTTATCACAGAGGAGGGGTAAAGTTGAAAGATACGATCCCAATCAGTGAACAGGAAAAGGGGGTGGAGGGAGAAAGTTATAGCAGACAAAGAAAGAAGCAAGTATCAGATAAGGAATGAGATTTTCTCAAGCATTATATATACGGTATAACCAGTAGCTCTGTAAGACAGTCCACTACATCTTTCTGTAGTTTTGCCTAAATTATCACTGCATGTGTTCAAGAAGATGCTAAAATGCTTTCATCTAGATTCCTGAATTGAGCAGGGGGGGTATATTTGATGTCCTAAGTGGTCCCTGTCAACTCTCTGATTCTGTTCTTTGATATTAAAATGATGGAATAAAAGGCAAGGTAATTTCTTTGAACATTCCCTTCCCCCCATTTGATGACAGACCTCAATAATGAGCAAAAAAGGGCATAGGATTTAATAACAACAATCTACATTATACCAACTATATAACAACAGGCATGCAACTTTCCATAGCACTGGGAATCATACTGTAGGTAATTAACATGAACAGTCCCAAGGAATGTGGTGTTTAGTTATTCTACTTTTAACTTTTTTACATACATGTGGCAGCAGAATATGGAGAGAAAGTAGGATAATAGGTGATTCATCTTCTGTACAATGAAAGAAACAATTTAGGGGATCATGTATCCAACATTTTTACAGGTGGCAAAGGATCTGATGACTATATAGAGAGCAGAAGGCTTTTGATTTATCACTATAGTAAAGTGATATGTGGGTGCTAGAGGGCTCAGGGCTCTCTCCATTCCTTTTTAACATCTACATGAAACTGTTGGGTGAGATCATCTGTCACCATTATGCCAGTATGCTGATGATACTGAGTGTCAGCATTCCAATGAAACTCCTTCATCTCCATTCAATAGTCAGAAACAAAGTCTGTCCAAATAAGAAACTTTATTGAAAATGTTATATTAGCACATCTGGGAAATCCCGAATCTGAGAGTTCCAGGTTTTACCATCCCAAAAGAGAATTCAAAGACCATCCCCTGCACCCCATTAGTCCATCACATGGTCCAATCAATTTTTCGCCCCATTTAGAGACATCCCCATCCAGGTGCAGTGTAACATGTCCTTGATTCGGTAAGAAAGAATGTTGTTATGTCTACTAATCTACTCCACTATGAAATCCCCCTTCCCAATTTCCCAGGCACTAAAGTGTGGCAGTTTGGAAACTTCCTTGTAAATATGACTTCCAAACCTGACATAATAATGGAAATTACATAATAAAAAATAATAATACCAAAAAATAGTCTAATTAATAGTAACCAATTCTTCTTAACCAATCTCTACAGGTGATATATTTAAAAGTTTTAATTCTTTAGCCTTCTGTAGCTTCAGCAACTCTTAAGATAGCAAAGCTTGTTCTGGGTCAGTGATTTGCAACAAGAAAGACACAGTATAAGATTGATAAGAAAATTTTACAGGAAAAACCTTTTGTTTAGAAGTACAGTGTATTTTTACACAGACAACTGTACAACTATAAATTTATTTTAATTGCATAACAATGTTCACATTTAACAGACAATTTTAATAAGACTCTTATGCTTATTGGCATCAGTTAATTACTTTATGTTGGGTTGTATCAAAGAAATACTCAGTAGCAGGTGCTGTTCACATACAGTTTGTTTTATTGCTTTATTTTTATTACAAGTACCAAAGAGAATTCCAATTCACAAAAGTGTGACATAGGAAATGGGATTCAGAGCTTCAACATCCTGCTGTATCTGTATACCATCCAAGACATATACCAGTGTCTTCTAGTGTAAATGAATACTCTAGAATACAGATAAGAAAATGAGCACACTTTTCCTTTTCTTATTTTATTTTGGTTTGTAAATTTACTAAATACAAGAAACCCTTATATTTTTCATTCCCTTTGACTGCATTTTCCTAGTGTTTGATATATACCTTTGACAATTTTCTCTAATGTAAAATATTTTGCCTAGCTTTTTCTAATTTAACAGTTTTATGTGTTCACCCTCCTGTGACAGAAAGATAGAAAGATAGATATTTGGTCTATCTTTACCATCCGATAAAAATAAATTATGAATTTAACTATACACGTAAGCTCAAGGCAACTTACTTATTTTAGATATATTTAATAATATACTATGGGAAGCCCACCACACACAATAAGTTATAAATATCAACTTTGTTGTTTATAATATATAATAGAATGTTTATAATAAAGTTCCAAACTAATTCACTGGCAAACAATAACATATTTTCTTGTTTCCCTGAGATGATGTAAGATGCTGTATCCTAGAGATAACCAATATCTACAGTAAGATAAGTACTTGGAAATTTAGGGTTCAAGCATATGGTATAACTTTCAAATTCTATAAAAAAGATACAGCAAGGAAAACTGGCAGACTTTTTTCTGAGGATTGTCCAATAGCACAGATTTTTTTGCTCATGGTAGATGACAGGAGAAGGAGAGATAGTATTACAGTAAGCCACACCTGACAGGGTATAAGGGTGAATTCCTTCATTGTATGATGTCAAACTGCCATATTTACAATAATAAACACAGACTTTAAAGAAAAAATCCTAATCTAATCATCAAACTCACAAGGTTATTTCTTCTTTACACAAAAAACTATGTTTTTCTTTCTTATCATTTTGCATACCCAGATCTTCTATTTCTGAGTCTTTACTCACATATCTGTCTATCTTGGAACTGACAAATCATTTTGGGCCATTTAAATTTTGATTGTAGGAATTATACGTGTAGGTTGGCATCACCCGCTGTACCACGATAATTCTAGTCTTCTTGGGGCCTCACATTAATCTCTCCAAAAGCTGGCTATCTTCAAGTTATGGCTATCTTCCAGTCATACTATGGAGCCTAATAACTCAAGGTAGGCTGGTTATCTTCTGGCTGTACCATGAGGGGCAACTCCCTTGTTCTGTACCAT
>JANHFL010000592.1:780809-791906 GCA_032468155.1 Oxyrhabdium leporinum
ATCCTCCTCAATTCCATCTCCCCCTCCCACAATTCCAAATCTTGGTCTACCTGGAGGGATCTCACTTTGCTCTCTGTGCAGATTTACAGATTTACAGATTAACAGAGTTGGAAGGGACCTTCATCTAGTCCAACCCCCCGCCCAAGCAGGAAACTCTACACCATTTCTGGCCAATGTTCTTGCCTAAGTGAATTGAATTTCATTTTCTTCGATAGGGACCAGTGTTCAAGTCTGTCAAGATCCATCTGGATCCTGAGCCTACCTTCTAGGCTGTTGGCTATTCCTGCCAGCTTAGTATCGTCTACAAATTTGGTAAGTTCCCCTTCTATTCCTTCATCTAAGTCGTTGATGAAGATATTGAAGAGTCCTGGGCCTAAGACGGACCCTTATGGCACCCCACTGCTTACTTCCCTCCATGTAGACTTAGACCCATTAAGGACTCCTCATTGAGTGCGGTTTGTCAGCCGGTTGTGAATCCATCTGTAGATGATTCTGTCTATCCTGCTTTTTTCTAGCTTCCCAAGAAGTAGGTTGTGGTCTACTTTATCGAATGCCTTACTGAAGTCTAAAGTATATTATTTATGTCCACAGGATTTTGCTGGTCTACTGATTTAGTTACTAGGTTGAAGACTGAAATAGGATTGGTTTGGCATAATCTGTTTTTAACAAACCCTTGTGACTGCTAGTTATTATTTTACTCATTTCTAGAGGTTGGCGGATCTGTTTTTTTATGATCTTTTCCTGTATCTTCCCAGGTATTGATGTTAGGCTGATTGGTCTGTAGTTTCCTGGGTTTGTTTTTTTCCTTTTTTGAAGATGGGAACCACATCAGCTGTTTTCCAGTCCTCTGGTAGTTCCCTGGTGCTCCAGGATTTTTGAAAGATGTGGTGCAGTGGTTCTGAGATGACCTCTGCCAGCTCCTTTAGAACTCTGGGATGTAATCCGTCAGGTCCTGGTGATTTGTGTTCATCGAGACCAGACAGGTGTTGGGGGGAAGTTGCCATTTAACCAATTTTAGACAAAGTGCTACTCCCTACGATTTTCTTCTCTTTCTCGTGTAGAATTGCATTGGTTTTTTTTTTCTTTAAAATAGTTGCAATGCAAAGACAGAGCTGGATCCCTCAATGACAAAAACAAGGAAGGAAGGAAAGAATAGAATGAGGGCAGAAGTCTACCAGCGGTTTTGGAGCTCATAATAAAGAAAATCAAGAAGCTTTCCTTTCTTGATAATGCTTTTCAAAACATATGCATAAGAAAGAATAGATATCTACATATTTATAAATCAGTTTTCAAAGGTTATGTTGAATCTTGCAGTGTTTTATGGTAGAGAAATGCTGAGGCATGTTCACAAAGAACAATAGGAAGTAATTGTGAATTTACGGTATAGAAATAGGAGAAGACTTTCTAAAACTGGTACTGAATGGCAAAAGAGAATGCATTTGGGAATAGATGCTAACAGATATTTAATGACCATAAAATAAATATTTTCTACTTAAAAAATAAGTTAGATCCATTCCTTAAAATTGGAGGTATGCAGATCTACGTACAAAAGCTAAACATATCTATTTTATGGAATTGGTAAATAGTTAAAAGTAGTGGCAGCTGTTGTTTGAATTTAAAAAGGACAAGGAAAAATAACAGATACTTAGTTGTTGCTAAATGAAACATGACAAACAAGAGGAGTGGTATATTTTTAGAGGGGAAAAAAACAGCACTGGAAACTCTTTTGGCTTCCAGCTCTGCTTGTGGTTTCTTAGAGACAATTGCCTGAAATACTTTGGAAAATCATGTGTGCTTCAAAAAAAAAGTGAAGTTATATCACTTTATGATATATGAAGATTTAGTTCTCTTGAGCTTGCCAGAATTTAGCACCAAAAATATGAGAAAAGAAGAACTAGGGGGTGACATGATAGCAGTATTCCAACATTTGAGGTGCTGACACAAAGAAGAAGAGGTCAAATTATTCTCCAAAGTACCAAAGGGCAGGACAAAAAAAAATGGTTGGAAACCAGTCAAGGAGAGAAGCAATTTGGAATTAAGGAGAAACTTCCTAACAGTGAGAACGATTAACCAGTGGAAGAGCTTGCCCTCAGAAATCTGGGCGCTCCATCACTGGAGGTTTTTAAGAAGAGCCTGGACAGCCACTTGTCTGAAATGGTATAGCGTCTCCTGCTTGAACAGGGGGCTGGACTCCAAAGCCCCTTCCAGCTCTATAACATCCCATCCCATCCCATTCTATTCTATTCATTTCCAACCTTTCTCTCCTAAGAAACAGAATCATCCAGTGATTATCTGCTCCTTCCCTGTAATGTAATTCTTGGAGAAAATAGGAGAAATCTTATTCATGTTTGTCTCTAACTTCAGCCACTATTTTCTTCAGTCTTCTCTCATTCAATTACTTTGAAGGGAAGGTGGCTCTTAACAGCAGATAGGTTGCCACATCTGATTTATTATTGAAGAAAAAGAATAGTTTGGGTTACTTTGCTCATTTTCAGCATTCTCTATGATCCCTGATATGCAAGTTAATAATTATGTGTATACAGTTTGTGCTGAACATCCAGATGATGATGATGATGATATCTGTTTAGTTGAGTTCGATTCTTGATGATTCTATGGGCCAAGTCTCTCTATATCTTCCAGTCCCACACTGTTTCTTTGAGTTTTTCTATGCTCTGACTGTGTCAGCTTTGGTAGTATCCAGCCACCATGTATTTTGATGGCCTGGTTTCCTGTTACCATTGAATATTCAAGATATCTGAATAAACATTCACATACAATAAAGAAATCCATGAATGTAAATGTTTTGGGTTAAGCATATTCTATTTTCCCTCTCGTAGAACTCTAATCTAAAAAAAATATTTGAAGGTTTCACCCTTTTTATATTTATTTAGATCTCCAGCCTTATGAAAACTACAACTTCACACTCACAGCATGTACATTTGCTGGTTGTACTACTAGTCAGATAACTGCAGGTAGAACATTGCAAGCTGCTCCTCAAGGTAAAGACTAATTTATTAACGTTTAAACCATTTATGTATGAGAACTACACTCAGGGCACTGTATCTAGGCACTGATTTTAAAAAAAAACAACTCTTCAACCCCCTGTTTGTTCAGTCAAAGAGGAATTATGTTCAAATGAACCTAAGCAGAAAAATTGAAGAAAGGATAGAATGGCAACCCAAGGTAAATAAAAAAGTGTTTAGAAAACACCTGCCTAACATTCTTAGTCATAAGCCACCTAGACACATTTGGGAGTTGGACAATCTATAAATTAAGTGAAAGACAGAAAGACATGAAGGAAGGAAGGAAGGAAGTTGTGGTACATATGAACACACAGATGCAGATACTTAGAAATAAACATTATTTATAGACTATTTAAAAGAGATGATTGAAAAGCTAAGAAGAAAAACAAAAGACCAGAATATCAACCAACAACCACATAAGTAAAGATTAACACCAGACAAACTATCAAGCAGAAAGCAATACCCTAATCAGACAGCTACAAACAAACACACCCACAGTAAGACTGGCAGGGAGCAAACCTCATACTCACTAGCATTGATGATATTACCTAGTCAGGTAATGAAACATCGGGGGGGGGGAGGTGTAAAGGACTCCCTAAATGTAAGTAAGTCTCCAGACCTCCACATAATACTATAGGCAAGGGAAAGATTTCAAGCCCTTTTGTCAATTAATTTGATTTTCAGCAGTTTCTTTACCCACATAAACCTGAATAGTGCACTTTGTCAGTGTAATTGTGTATATGTGTTAGTACTAATTAATGGGAATGCATTGAATGTTGTCAATGATGATACAAGGAGTAAAAATTTTCATATATGTAACCAATCTCTCATAAATTGAGACTATAGACTGAGGCCTAACTTTTGTCAGCCACTCCCTTTAAAGCACTTATTTTAGATTTTATTTTTATTGTTTTTGTAAACTTCATTTCAAAATCAAGATATAAAAACTACAAATGGCTAACTATATTCCCAGATAATGGATATTTATGTAATGCTACTAACTGCGTCCTCTGATCCATGTTAAAATAAAGTGTGCTGAGACATAAGCTAAAACTGTCATATACCTAGTCAATCCAGTTAGTTTTGTAAAATGTTCTAAAGAACTGGACAAGAACCAATAAATTTAATTTTAGCTCATGCAAGACAGGCTATTGATATGTCTGCCTGGACTATGGGCAGAGGGGCTCTAAAGAACTATTTTTTTTCTAAAACAAGTAGAGGTTGGACGTGTCTTGTAAAGCATTACTAGCATAAGCTGCATCTGTGGCACAAGACAAATTCTCCTGGTGTAAACTGGTAGCATTTTGTGTCACTAAAGCTAAGTGAGATGCCTTGTCCTCAAAACCTCAAATCCTTTTTACTTTCATACTACAGCAGACTACTTTGATTTGGAAGTGTAAAATGTCAAATAGGGATGGTTCAGAAAGATACAACTGCAAGCCTGTTAATTAGGACATCATATTTTGGTAACTTTTTACAAAATATATATATGCTGCCATGTACGCTAAGATCATCAAAATATGATCCTATTTTGCCCCTTTTTTTCTGAGGCATGCAAATTTTAAGAGTGGAAAAGGCTTATTCAGAAATCCATGATTTTGAACTCTCTCCCAAGCAAACTTCATCTAGTTATGATATTATTTAATAACTAATCAAACATTTATTTTTATTTTTTCTAGAATGATAATCTTTAGTATACTGATTGATAGATGATTAGTGAATTTTGTATTGCTATATAGTTTTTTTATATTGTGTACTTTGGTACTTTTGCTGTAGTTTAGTATTATCTTAAGAAGGTGGAATATAATTTTAAGATTGAAGTTGTATAAGTGAAATTTATTTATTAAAAAATTAGTAACTAAAGATGAATCATAAATGAGCTTAGATTTTTTTTATGTGTTAACATATTTAAATACATTTATAAAACTAAATATATACAAACATTATTATAAACAGTTTTGCTAATGTAATTGCAGGGGTATGGTCACAGCCTCGTCATATTACCATAAGCTCTAAAATAGTGGAATTGTATTGGGATGAGCCAGAAAAGAACAATGGAATTGTCATTCAATATAGATTATTTTGTAATGGAGAAGAGATTTTCAAAGGTGGTGGAGAAAATATGAACTTCACTCATTCTGCCATGCAACCAAATAACAGGTAAATGTCCCTTATTTGAGAAAGGATGTTGTTTATTTTTTTTATAATATATATTGATATATCATACTTTAGCCTACATTGGGGCTCAACCCAAAGATTATGCAGAGATGTAGAATTGGTGGGCAAGTTACCATTTGGAACAGACATGGGCAGGCATTTAGCACCCGTTGGGATCACCTTAAACTAAATATGTTCTTTCCAAGGATCTGGTACCTGCTGTAGATGGCAACCACACAAGCCCAGGAAAAGAGAACTGTTTTAGGAGCTTCCAGTTGGGGCTCCATGCATGCTATGTGTGCTCCAAATCACATTAAGCTTTTGAATCAGGATCTCTGCACAGCCTCAATTGTTGGCCCCAGTGTGAATGTCTCATGTAAATTAACATTGTAATAAAAATTACACTGAATACAGTTCCCCATGAACTTCACATGAAGATACCTATGTGGATTGTGGAAAACATGTGGTGAAGGCCATTGGGCCTTCACCTAAGCACAACTAGGTCTAAAAGTCTAAAATTTCTAGAATTACATTTGAGTGTGTGCGCTTAATGCCATTATATGGAAGTTGGATTCTGCTAGGATTTATATTCCTAGTCTAATCTATAGCCTGCAGGGTCAAAGCGGTTCTCTGTTCACATGTTAACCATAACTGATCCTGCCTCATTTCTAGATTAGCCGGGGCTGGCTAGCTATTTCCATCCATTGTGATTACCAAGCAATCATATATATCATATTGTAATATTTTTAATTAAGCCATGCAAAATGTTCAGCCATGCAGTCATAACACTGCTGCTGATTTTGTTTACAACTATGTTGTTTTGTCAATCCAGCTACAGCTACCATGAATTTTGTTTCAAAAACCCATTTTAAAAAATAGTGCATGAAATAAAGGAAAGACGAAATGGCGGCACAGATTATGGAAGGGTTTTTTTTTCCTACGTGTACACATAGGAAGTACAATTTAGTACAATTAGCTTGTTAGATATTGATTTGTAAGATTTACATCTCATCTTTCATGTAGGAGCATAAATGTCAGTATGCATAATGTTTCCTTCTCCAGTTTTTTTTCCCCTACAACAACCTGTGAGATAGTTTGATCTGAGAGATAGTGAGTAAAGTCCCTCAGGCAGAATAGCTGTTAAGCAGGCCTCCTTGATCCTTGTCCACCTTACACTATACATATGCATGGTGGCCAAAGAATAAGTACTTATTTCAAGCACCTGTTCTTAATGCATAACTACAAAATAAATGAATTAGGCTCTCTGTGTTGAGAGAGAGAGAGAGAGAGAGAGAGAAAGAGAGAGAGAGAGTCACATGACATTCATATAAATGGTGGACATTACATTGTGTTGGAATATGATAAATGTAATGAATGCTAAAACAATTGTAAAATATCTTTATATTCTCGGCTTTGTTTCTTCTTTATCTCCCCTCCCACCCTCATGTGTATTTATAGATACGTTTACCAGCTAGAAGCCAGTACTTGGGGTGGTAGCAATATCAGTGAAAAATATATTGTTCAGACACCAGCAACAACACCGGAGGAGATTCACATACCATATAATATCACAGTAATCAATGCATATTCCATATTTGTAGCATGGGACATTCCTGGTAAGCATTTGTATTAGTATTCAGAAGCTCATAGATAACATGTATCTGTTTCAGTTATTTATTATTTCCTCTGCATGGTTCCCATTATAGAAAGAGGAACACTTGGAAGCTGTATTGATGCAAGGATACATCCTAAGGCAGATATTAGGAAAAGTTATCAATTCCATAAAACAGCAATAGACAACCACCTTTTGGATTTTTCTACTTTAGGCAATAAAATAATTTAAGTCATCTGTGACAGATGATAAACTAATTTATTTCATTAATTAAGCAATAAAATCAACTATACTCTGTTCAAAAATAAAAAATGCCATATTATGGATTTAATTTAATGATGGTCATTGAGTTATACTAGTAGCTTTAGCTTTAGTCTATTTTAGTTTTAATTAACTAATTTATTGTAATTGGTTTCAGGACAGGGTGAAACAGTCTTCTTTTTGTTTCCTGTTCTATTGAATGCAATGTGTATTCAGTCATTATGACCACAAATTAAATACAGAGCGACAAAAATTCAGAAAGAAAGGTAAAATAAATCCTAGGTTCTTTGTAATGAGAAGTAGCATTGCATGATGATGAAGAGAGATAGGAAAGACAGAGAAAGAGAGAGAGAGACAATGAGAGAGAGAGAGAGATGCTTATAAGTAATATTGTTATTTATTTTAAAAAGTAATGTTGATATATAACAAATTAGCTTGTTTATAATTTAGGTTTTTTAAAAAAGTCTATTCACTTCTGTTATAAAAAAATATTCAAATATATTGATATGTATAGCTAAAACATAATAACCATTTTTATATCCAGTATTTATCCCAAATTATTTAAAATATTAAAATATTTACATCTTGCACAAAGGTCACCGGATGAGAAGATAATATAGAAACATTTAATATATAGTTACCAAGTAAACATTTACATGCATGCTTGGAATAGTAAATATTACTGTATGTCCATTGAATCAATTCTTAATAGATCTATAATATCTTGAGCTGTCAATCTTTTAGTTTTCAGAAGCACAAAATCCATTATAGAAATGCTATAATATATGAAAAAGATCAAAATCTTAAATTAAACTCACTACCCTCCACCCGTACTGCCTAAAAGGATTTAAAAACCCAGGAGAAGGTGGATGAATTTGACTTATAATCTACAGCTGATTTCATTGGAAAGTGTCCTATACTGTCTCAGTTTTGATAATCAGTTTCTGTGAAAGCTTTGAATATTCACTCTAAAAGTCCAATCCCTATGCAGATCTGGACCTAGCTAAAGTGATTCTGTGTGGATTTTTTTGTGTGATCAGATTGTTTACAGAAAGAATTTTTAATTAAAAAATAGGCAACCAGACATATCCTGCAAACATCAGGATGATTTCAAGCTATATAGAATACTTCGGTACCATTTGCCAGACATCTGAATTAATGCAGTCTTTATATGGTAATCCTGGTCAAAAGGGAAAGCTAAGTTCTTTCGGATCAGAATGAAAACCTTCCTCTGTTCTTTCCTTTCCCTTTTATCTGTTTGAATTGATATGTCTTAAAATTTAAAGATAAGAAATTACAGTAGATTCTTACAGTTTAGTTCACATTGCCATGCTGGAAGTGAATGTAAAATATGTGATGCTAGGGATATGGGAACAGATAATTACGGTCAGCTGTCATCTTTTGTTTTCTTTTATGCACTTCCTGGGGTGCCTGACAAAGACACAGATGGGGACACTATAGGATCCTGGTTTGATCCAAGATTTTTCTATACTTAGACACATTAATAACATTTGAAACAGAAACTTGCCCATCACTTTAAAAGGACAGTCCTATTATCAGCATTTTTTCTAAGGGAAGTGAAGAGAAAGACTGATAAGAAGCTCTTGCTTAGAAATTAATGTACTGAGTAAGTACAGCATAGTTCACTCACACACCAAGAATTCAACCCTATCATGGACATGTGAAACAGCTGGTAGCCATGTGTATTTGTAAAGCTTGTGTGGATTCCCTGGAACACTGAACGATGTTGTAAAAGAAGAAATTACTCATAATTATTATTTTAGGTAAAAAGAAGAACTTATAAACTTACTCATAAGATCTTGTTCATAATTTAGATTTTGATATCAATTTCTCTCCATCTAGCATATCCACTTCCTTTGATGAAGTGTGTGATAAATATTGCATATCCTACCAGATGTGATAGGTGAGGGCACTTGTCATCCATCTACAAATCTGTGAATCATTAATTAAAATACAAAGATTTCTTCTTGTAGTTTGGCAAAATGACGTGTGCGCATGGATATATGTGCATGTATTTTAGGTACCTGCTTTTTGCTGCATTGATAATTTACTGAGTAATATGATGGAGATGGTTGAGAACCATAGTCCAGATTGGAACACGGAAAAAAGTAAGACTACACCAAAAATCTATCTTCTTTAATCAGTAATTCCAAACAATAATGCATCTTAAGAAATGATTAAGCTTGCTTCTTGTTGCTGATCATAAAGTGGATCAATTAGGCTTATTATCTGAAAAATTAAGTACAAACATAATGTTTGATGAAGCAGGAAAGTTTTTACGAAGGTCCAGTAACAAGAGACTAGATATAGTAATTTCTTAGATACAGAATGCGGATAGATTGAGGATTTGTGGAGTGGTGTTGACCAAGAGATCAATAGCTGAGAACTTGTCAAAAAAGATGGCACAAGAAAATCTTTTTACAAGAATCCTGACAATTACATATGAGGCTTTGCTATATCTAAGATTACCCATGAAAATCTAAATTGTAAAGGAAAGGTAACCCATAAAATTGGGACATGAGAAACTGTGGTATTGTGAAAAAGCAGGTGGTGATAGGAGCAATTGAAAGTAGTACAGTGTTCCTCCCTACATAATAACTATTATAACATGGCATTACACACCCTGCAGGAGGTATTCATGTCAAGTTGAATCTTATTTTCTTTAGAGTTTACTTTTTCCATGGATAATTTCTCTCTTATGCTTTTAATACTTTATATAGAAATGATATACAGTATTTCTCTCTTTTGAAATCAAGCTTTAAAATAAGGATTGGCAGTGATTCTCCCACTGAGATAGTCATTTTAATTGATATTGTCTCCTAGAATAAAATTACTTTTTATTCATCAAATGTTAATGAGAGGCTAGTTGGTCACAGTATCCTTCTTCTATGAAAAGAAGCAACATTTTGGCATTTGATATCCTTGCCTTCTTAATAAATTTAGATTGCATAATAACCCATCAGTACACATCCATTGAGTCTCCTTTTATTTTACTATGGATGCTTCAACCATGGTGGTGTCTCTAAATTCCAAAGCTTTATAAATGTAATAATTCAAAAACCCTCTCTTACCAAACTGGCAAGATATAAAAGTAGTGATTTCATTAGTTAAGGAATGGAAAGATGCTTGAACCTATTTCACTTGGGGTGATAACATGATCGAGATGGGGAAACCCTGGTTCTACTTTACCCTGAGACACAGCAGCTATCTAAGCGATCTTTCAGTCCAGTCTACCTCAAAAGCTTATTATTGTCACAGGAGAGGTCACAAGCATGTAGACTTGCTGATGATAGCACTATTAATGACATTTACTTATTTTAAAATGCATTTATAGCTGTTTCTGTGTGGTTGGCAACATTGATAACACTATGGTATTTTTCCATACTATCAAAGGTGAAATCTAGCCAGTTCGCACCGGTTCACATGAACCGGTAGGGAAAATTTTAATTGGTTTGGAAAACTGGCAAATATCACCTCTGGCTGGCCCCGTCCCTGCCCGCTCACCCCACCCCCAGCTCACCCCGCCCGACTTCCCAATCGCCACTCGACCCCGCCCGCTCCAATCACTCTTCATCTCACCTCTCCACTCCAGCTTAGGCTTAGCAGTCTATATAAGTTTACCAAGCAATTAGTCACCACACAGTGTCTCTGCCTGCATTCCCATGAGGACGTGCCTCAGGCCAACTGCTCCTGATCTGCCTGCCTGCCTGCCTGCCTGGGTAATTAAGCCGCTGCCGCTGCTCGCTTCCCTTCCCGCCCAGCGCTGTGTCCCCGCGCGGCCTAGCTAGCTGCCCCTCTCCCCCAGTCCCTGGAGCTTGCCTGCCTCCGGCTGCTGCTACCACCACTTGCTACCCTTCCCACGCAGCACTGCATTCCCAGCGAACCAGCAAATACTACCTCTGGATGGCCCTGCTCGCTCATCAGCCCCACCTGCACGTCGGCTCACCGCTTGTCCCACCCCGCCCCGCCCTATATCTCTCACCTTCGCCATGTGGCCCAGCTAATCTCTGTGCCTTTCCCGCT
>JANHFL010000592.1:792006-804563 GCA_032468155.1 Oxyrhabdium leporinum
ATATATCTCACCTTCGCCATGCGGCCCAGCTAATCTCTGTGCCTTTCCCGCTCTGGTCACCAAAGGTAAGCATGCCGCCAACTTGCCCTTCGCCTTGGGTCGGGACCCGGGGAAACGCCATTCCCTGGCTCCGGCCTTGCTCCGGAGCCTCCGCCCGATCACTCTTCACCTAGGCCTGGTGGGGAATACACCATTCTCCGGCTCTGGCCTTGCTCCATCCAGAGCTTCCGCCCGATCGCCCTTCGCCTAGACCTGGTCGGGGAATGCACCATTCCCCAGCTCCAGCCTTGTGCCGGAACTTCCGCCTGATCGCCTAGGCCTGGTTGGGGAATGCAACATTTCCCGGCTCTGGCCTTGCTCTGTCCGGAGCTTCCGCCTGCATGCCACTGCCCCATCTGGCCTCAAACTACAGCCCCCCCAGGCCAAAGCAATTTATTCGGCCTGTGGCTTGCCATGGTAGGCTGAATGGTCACTGGGAGTACGACGTGGGTGCAGGAGGACCGAAGTGGTTTGGGAATGGACCGGATGGCTCTTCTTACCTTGAAGAAGATCCATCCGGAAAGAGCTGCAGCAGAGATCTTGCAGCCACTTCTTCCATCCCTTGCCAAGCCTCAGTCACTTGTGGGGACACACCATGTGCTCACCAGGTTGGCAACTGCTTCTCTCCATGGCTCCTCTTACTGGGAGAGTGTCTTGTGCAATTTAGCAGCAGTGAGCTGCTGCTTTGGGTCCTCTAAGTCCCATCCAGAAAGCACTGCAGCTGAGAGAAACAGCATTCAACAGTGCTGTTTCTCTGTGTCACAGTGCTTTCCGGATGGGACTTAGAGGAAAGTGGCGGCTCACAGCTGCTAAATTGCACAAGGTGCTTTCCCAGTAAGAGCAGCAGCACCGCAGAGAAGCAGCCGCTGCCCCAGAGAGCAGAGATTGAGTAGAGCAGGCCCAAAAGGCTGCTCGGTCGAGCCTCGTCGCGCAGCCGAAGCCGTGCCGCATGGCTGAAGCCATGCACATGCACGGAAGCCTCATTATGTGCATGCGCGGAAGCCTCATCGTGCACATGCGCGGAAGCCTCATTGCCCCACCTTGCCATGAGTGACGTTGAGTTGGCCACGCCCACCCAGTCACATGATCCCACACACACCAAGCCATGCCCACCAAGCCACACCCATAGAACCGGTGGTGGTAAAGTTTAGATTTCACCACTGCATACTATCACCATATATTTTTTGAAAGGCCTGGCTTCTAATTCAAAAACTAACCCCACATGAAAATTTAACCACAATATTGGATTTATTCCAGGATCTCACCACTTTTTTTTCAAAACCGTTTAAGACTATTCGGTCTCTTTCCTTTAAGATTGTTTTCCTCATGTTCATTGTATCAATCTGGCCAGCTAGAGACCTAAATGCATTGCAGGTAGCTTCACCATATCTAGGAGTATTACAGATAGATTCTTGTACCTAATACCGGTAGTGTTCTATGAGAAAATTGTCATGAAGCTTCCACCCACAATAGTTTCTGATTTCTATCTTTACCAGCTATTCTTACTTTTTCCAACTTAAGACTCTGTTTGAACTTATCCTCCAAACTTTAAGTACTAAAATTAGTGTTGATGGTTTATGAAACGGCATCTTTTTCTTCTTGTAAGAGATTTTTCTCTGGTTATAATGAAGCAGAGAAATGGCCTTCCAATATCTTCTCAACATTTCACCCAACAGACTTAAGAGGTCATCCTTTAATGTTACAGATTAACTGAACTGCCAGTTCTTTGCCATTTGAACTTCTCTATAGTATTTCAGCTATCTTCTCTGACTACGCTCTGCTTCACTAATTTCAGTACTTGCAGCATATAACACCGTTGATTGAAAACCAAAATTAGAAACTGGGCAAGTGGGCAAGTAATTGTGAACATTGGTTAACAGCTGTTTTTTTTAATAAATAATAATCATTTATCAATCATTTGCCTTCCTCCTCTATCTACATTTCCTGATCTACTACTATGTGCTTGCTCTATAGCTTTTTTACAAAAAAGTTGCCAGATTGAGTATACAGAATTTTAGTAGAGGTCAGAACACAGTAGAATTATACAGTGCATTGGTAATGTAAAATGTATCTAGAAATCTCATTTGATTATGGTGGTTTGGTTTGAGAAAATAACATTTTTATTTGAATATTTAGTATTAATCAAGTTACTTTAAGTAATTAATAAGGTAGAGTAATATACTCTGGTTTTATGATAAGATAAATATACAATCATAAATCTTAATGGAAACAAAGCTTTTATATTAATCCAAGACATGAAAACCCTTTAAGTAAAACTCTGAAAGAATTAAAGATTGAATCTGGAACACCACCATTTCAGGTTTAATTGAGAAAGTATATTTCGAAATTATTAGCTTCTGTTATACTAATGTCTCTAATCGAGAATCTTGAACATAACATCTAAAAAACATTTATTTTTGTTAAACATTTTCCTTCCAGGACATATTGGTTTTAAAATGAATACAGTACTGAACAATTCAAGATCCCCTTCCATTGATTTGTCTATTTTTTACTATGCAAATACAAAGAAGAATGGTAGGGGACCCATCGAGATGCTGTTTGTTTCTCTTGTCCTATTACAAAATTTGTGCTTGCCATGCAATGAAGTCATAAAAGAAAAAAAATGGAATAATTGAACTTTTTTAATTCATAAAGATAATCACGGTTTTCTGATTACATCTTAACTTCATAAATGTTAAATAACCTATCAGCATCTAGTTGTTGTAAATTATGGAAAAGAGTATTGCTGGGAATATTAACCAACTAAATCCTTGTTCTTTAGTGAACATGAAAATGCATTATGGCAGGTTGTCATTGTGCTCACGGTAACTTTGACACCAAATAACAAAACTGCCATTTGTACTTAGGGCAAATTAGTTCACTTTTGCTTTTACTGTTCCTTTCATTCTGACATAAATGTATGAACTCTGGAACTAACCAAGTCATGTGGTTTCCCCACTGAGTTTAGTAAATCTGCCCATTTCATTCCATTCACTCATCAGAACATCAGTGCTATAGTAGTTTCAAAATTACTGCTTTTAATTTAAAATATAGGAAGTCTTCTTCCAACCATTTCCAGTTTCAATAACATTTTATTAACTTATTTTATTACAGGGTCATTTAAGAGCAATGTACCTTTGGAGTACAATATATTACTAGATGCTGGCAGTACCTCCCCACTTGTAAAATCAGTTGGGCAACCCAAATTCGTTCTTCTGGATGGACTTGATCCATACACCCAGTATGAGATAAGGATACAAGCCTGCCAGAATGGTAAGATGTTAAGTAATTCCATTTTGTTATTGGAAGACAATGCAATTTTGCAAAATATATTCTATTTAAATAACAGAATAACATCTTATTCCAAAATGTTTACCTAGTAAAAGCAAACCTAGGATTGAATCATTTATTTTACACATCTCCATATTGTATCATGAATATTTCAATAGAAAATTTAAATAGTTCACATTTGGGAGAATGTCAGCCTTTTTTATGAAAAACATAAAACAAGGTGTTTTTTTTAAACTATTCTACAAATACAAATTGGAGAAAATCCATTCCCAATTAATCCTACATCAGTAATTTATATATCCCTTTTATTATTCATAGGAAATAGAAGGATAACTCTGTCTTATTTAGAATTATAAGAAATGTATGAAACTTGATCTGATGGGTTTTGTTAACATCAGTACAGCATAATGGAATTCTTCAGGTGGTATTGAATATGAGACTGCCTTGGTCTCTGGGTTTCTGAGGCAAGTGGCATTCCTCCATTGGAAATCAAACTAAATCTTTGGAAAAGCATCATCATCTTCACCGTCATCATCATCATCATCTTGCCCCAAACCAAATTGGTTCAAAAAATATCTCGCATTGTCTGTATTCTAAAAAAATGAATGTTATAAATTATACATTGCCAAACAGATAAGACTTTAAAAAGGACTGATAACTGAGCCGAGAGCATGAGTTTGACATATGTTGAAAAAAGCACAACTTTAGCCAAGATTTTTCAATGGGCTGATTTTCAGAAAGCAAACCAGTAAGTAAGCAGGAATGAGTTTTACAACTCACTGCTTTTTATTTTTGCTTTGCCTTTGTTAAACCAAAACAGACAATTGTGATTTTGTGTCAGCTTACTATCTATGTTATGAACAGACTTTGATATCAATTTATTTGACATGTTTGAATTGACTTTATGAGGAACTGAATCAACGCACCATATAATGCAGAAACTAAGAAGGCAAATGGAAACTCATGTGTTCAGTATTAATTATCATCTTGCTGAATTCTGGTTTCGTATTGTGAGAAATGTATAGTATTTGTCTGTCCTTGCAACTGCCATTTCTAAAGAAACATTTTTAAGAAAAAGAATGGCAGTTTTAGGCAATATTGTCTAAGCTTAGAAAGTAATCAGGATTAATTCTATTTAGTATTTGGTTGGTAGACCTTCAGGAACCCCCCAAAACTGTAAACAAAAGTAGGAAATGAAAACAGTCCCAGAAGGAATGGTAAGTCTTCCATACTATTGCCAAGAAAACTGCATGGGCATATCCAATTAAATTCAGCTTGAAGAATCGCAACAAGCTGCATGGATCTGTCTATGAAGACACTAGAGGCTGAGCTTGATTTGGAAGATACTATGAATAGTATACTTTCCTTTCTTACTTACTGAACTGTCTGATTAATGGTGTTAACTGCCCAAAGATGGGACAGATAATGTAGAAATTTAATAGATAAATAAAACAATTGTGTCTGGACTTTCTACTGGAAGCCTCAAAACTCCATATATTTATTTTTTTTATTACAGTGGTTACAATGATTTGAAAGAGACATATTTTCATTAAGAAATATTAGTTCTTGACTCTTTGACAATTAGAAGAGTTCTTTGCATGCTTGAAAGGCAATATGATTCCTAAGGTCTGGTTTGTATTCTAGCTGGCTGCGGAGTTGGTGAACGAGTATATGCAACCACTGCCGAAGCCTTTCCTGAAGATTTGAATCCTCCTGTCATTTCAGCCATTGGACCAAGATATATAGATGTGAAATGGTTACCTCCTAAAAAACCCAATGGGATAATTAGAAACTACTTTATTTACAGGTAGTTCTTGAAGTTTTGTATTTTTAAATATTAAAGATTATAGACCTCTCTCTGTAGTGGAAGCTTTTTGTGAAGGTGAGAGGTTTATTCAAGGCCTAAGCAGTACACAAAGCATCCAAATAAATACCCCAGGGCTCCAGAAAGACACAGTGATTATGAAAGAAATATTATATCGTCCTGGCTATTATAAAAAGAGTATTTTAACATTAGTGCTGTTTTGAGCTTTGACCATGAATTGTATTCTCAGCATAGCGAAAATACAATTTAAACCAAGTCTCAATGAGCCCTCCTCAATGCAGCTGGGCCAAATAGCTTTTTCAGATATGCATCATGCTGGATGCAGAATTTGCATCTGCATTAAAACTCTTCTGGGTTTATTTTGCAACGTAATTCTTTGTCAGTATTCATTGTGATCAGATATACTTTGATGTTTTATCCATCAAGTTCAACAAGCTTCTATTAGAAGAAAAAGTCACTAGTATTGTGTACTTGTTTCTACAATATTTTAAGCTTTCACATGGCTTGCTTGTCCCAGATCTCTATGATATACAGTATAGGGGTGGTGGCAGTAAGCCTTCTGTCTTCATTGATTAAGAAAATGTAATTGATAAGAATGTTCCATTGTTCAAGGAAGAAAACTTGCTATGTTGGGGAAATTGTTTGGAAAAGGGACAGCGACTCTATAGAGTCCAAAGTAATGAATGCAGATAGATGGCAAGCTAAGAGGAAAGAGAGAGAAGGGGTGAAAAGGCAGTTTGAAGAAAATAAATAAGAACTAGGCATTAGCCTGAAAATCATCATTGCTATAGAAACATGATGGACCCATGGAGTTGAAGGAAGAAGTGACAGAAAAAGAAAAATTGCTCATTAGGCTAGGCAATAACTGCCGATGACAATGGCTTAGCAAAGAAGACAAAACATCAGGCTGATGTTTGAACTTGCAAGATTTTCATAGTGACAAAGGAACTTAGTCAAACTTGATTTGACTGGCTCTGTACTATTTGTCAAGGAGCAATTGATTCTAAAAAAAGCTGTTGATGTTAGTATGTCTTTTCTTGAACCAACTTGCTAGTATTTTGGTTGAAGGCTTCTAGTAGTTTCTAAAATGCTCCTCAATTTGGAATATTTTCCCTTTTCTATGCTAATTGTATGAACAAATAGATTAAGCCCCAATTTTGTATAAAAGGAAATAAAGTATCTTTCATAGTCCAAAACACGTTTTCATTCTGCTGATTTTGTAAACACCACTGATGATTATAGTAGCAATTCCATAGCAGCCAGGGAAAGGGAAAGCAGGAAATATAATGCAGAAAGTGGAAAATATTGTAAATTGAATTTGACAGCATTTGATGGCATTTGATTATTCTAGTCACAGCCAAACAATGATATAAAGAGTAATATGAAACAGAATGTGTTACTGCCTAGCAGACTCGAAAGCAATAAACCTTCCTCCAATGTGACACAATCACTTCACAATCATAATTGTAGCCTGTTTGATACCTCAGAGTACAGCAGAAGGGCACTGACTGACATAGATACATTTTGTTTTTTATTTAAAGTGAAATGAAAATGGCGCACTGGGGCTCCAGATACAATCGTTATATTCACCTACATAGGCATGAATCACTTGGCAGTTATTTCAGCTGAAGTTTAAATGTGCTTAGACAACAACAACAATATCACATCTTTCTCAGATAGCTATGGAAAAAAAATCAGAAATATGTAAGGACAGAAATGGAATGTAAGCACAGCACTTTTTTTCATGCAGTGTTCATACACAGCCTTAGACTGCTCTAACAAAAACCCTTCAATATTTTCAGATGATGTTTTGCATGTAATTTCTGTTTCATCTTTTGCTGCCCTGCCTTATTGTCATGTATACATTAAACTAAATTTATTTAACCAGCAAGTGAGTAGGCAGTTTTTCATTAAAACTGAAGGATCTAAATTTGCAAGGGTTTCAGCTTCTTCTATGCTAACCTTCATGATATCTCTCTCTCCTTCCCCATCACAAATCTTTTTCCCAAAAGCCTAGAGTCTTAATTGGAATAAAACTATGCGGGGGATGGCAATATTTATTATCCATTTATTTCTGAACCATAAACCTATGTGTATCTGTGTGTATTTATATGAGTGCTGCATATTTCCCCATGTAAAGCAAGCTTATACACAGAGAGAGACTTGATTACAGAATAAACACAAAATAAAGTAAATATAATGATAACATTTAAAAGCATGTTATCATTAGGTTGACTTGATTTCATATTTAACAGTGGCTAGAAGGATATTTTATATTCAAAGTGGTTAGAAGGAAGTTTTTCGTTTTAACAATATTTACTTGTTCTATAGAAGGGAGGAATGGTCAGGCACTGAATGGTTAAAAGATGGGAATGGAGTTCAAGAGTTTTTCCAGATTGTAAAGAATAATGCAAAGAGTTAAGAGACATCTCTGATTATTAGAACCACTGTCTGTCTACACTTTGGGATGTCTCCATATATTAGTTGTCAGCCATTTCTAACACACTTACCATTTTAATTAAAGTTACAGTATGTGTAAAGTGAGTGAATATAAAAGTGCATTTTCCTCTCCTATTTACCATTTACATGTGACCACTGGATAAGCATGTCCACTGCCATGGGAGGAGATATAGTCAATATGCTGATCTACCCCAGTGTACAGATCTACTCCAGTGAATTATCAGGGAGGGGCTCCTCTGGAATGCAGCCGTTTTCCCTTGAGGATCCACCTCCTCACTATATTTCATCACACACATGGAGTTTGCCAATCACCAAGGTTCTTTTCTGACCTATGACTGAGTTTGCAGAGGACAAGGGAGAGACTTTTATAATGAGCACGCAATTGTCGTATGAAAAAAGCTATATGCATAGCTATGCAAAACCCACAAAATTAAACACTGACTCAAAGAATGACATCTTCCGTTTTAAATAATTAAAACAAACCCTCCAGCCCTTCTATTTCCAGAATAAGCACTTCAAATATACTGACTATGTTACTGGCTGTGCAGGTTTGCCATAGTAAAAATTGGAAATCCGACTACATATCTTAGGAGTAAGTGGCAAGGCAAGCAAAGGATAGAAGCAGAAGCAGAGGCAACTGACATTTCTTTAAAATGGCATCTTTCTCTTTTATTGCTTGCTGTATAAGGAGAAAAACTTCCACTTAAATGAGAAGTTGAATTCTAAATACTCAGCCTTTTGAAATGATTAGAGATTGCTCAAACACTTCTGTTCGCAGTTTATTCGTACAAGATATTCTCTTTTAGCACTACAGATGGAACTATTTGCCTAGGCACAAGTTTCTTTCATTAAATATTCAGCAGTAATATGATCTAAACACTTTAACCAGGCTACATTGTTCAGCTTTTTCTTGTGGAAAAGCTCACAGTTGGTGACATTTTTGATATTTCAGTGCAAGGAAGCTTTTTCTTACATATTCCCCGTATTGCTAAACATTAATTTATAAATTCAGCAAACAGCTATTTTTTAAAGTGCAAATGGAACTACTTAGCATTAAAAAGAGGCTTGTGATACTTAAAATGATTTTTTTCACTTTTCTTCAATGACTGATTTTTATAATCAAAATGAGAAGACTTCTTGCACTAAAATGAATCAGCTCTCAGTGACAAACAGAAAAAAACATGTTGTTTTTTTTAGTTTGAAGTTTTTCCCTTATATTTCCTAAATCATTATTCTAGTCCTCATCATGTAAATGAACTGAATTTAATGAAAATACCTTTAAAAGTCCGAGATCCAAGAGCTCAAATCATTACTCACTTTTATACTAGATCAGATAAACTTTGAGGTTCTTGTCTTAAACATCTATTTGATGACTTTGTGTATACAGTAATTCAGCATTTTTATTCTTAATTAGAAAACCCCTAAAACAGCTCAGTGCACACATTGTATACTTGTCTCCTATATGACACTAATGAATAAAACACCAAGATAATCAATACATAATTCTTCTTGTAACATTTCAAACATTTTTCCATGTTACTCTTAAAAGAACCCTGCAATGATCACTTTTCTTTTTCTTTTTAATGAAAAGGAGAATTTAAAAAGAGGTTAATGTTTTGGACATGAGGAGCACTTAGTGCAATCTTGTAGTTCAGCGTAAACATTTATCAGAGAAACTATACTATACTTGTGGTAGTTTTGAAATGTGTACTTCAGGATCCAATATTTGAACTTGCCAATAACCATCAAATCTTTTTTGTCTGCCTTTCAGACGTCCTATGGAGACTCAAGAGGAAACGCTTGTGTTCATCTGGTCTGAAGGCACTTTAGAATTTATTGATGCTACAGATGTTCTTCAGCCATTTACGGAGTACGAATACCATGTCAAGGCTCAGAATTCCAAAGGTTCTGTGAATAGTTCATGGGCTTCAGCACAGACCCTAGAAGCTCCACCATCAGGCATGAAAGCTCCCTCAGCACAAGCGCTCAGCGCTCATTCTCTGTTCCTAAATTGGACCAGCCCCGCTTCTCCTAATGGTGTTATTTTTCAGTATCATGTTGTTTATCAAGAGAGACAGAATGACCCAACAATTAACACTCAGGATGTCACTGCACTAGCAGTTCCAGTAAGTAGTAGATTAACCAATCAATGTATAAAGCATCTTCAGATTCAGTTTAAGCATTCAGAAATAGTGTGTCATTTTTGGTCCTCTCTTAGGATTTGTACATGTAATTCAAAAGACCTGTTTATTTAAACATATCTCAACTGTTTAACTCTGTGAATTTCAGAAAATCATAGAATGTATATACAAAGGGAAAAATATAATTCTGATGTCAAATCAAACTTCCTCTGTCTCAAGCTGATGTAGGCAGCAATTTGAAAGAGATGTTCCTCCTGCATAGAAGAGATGAAAGAGCAATTCAGTAAAGATTTTGTTTCCCCTGGTAATTTGATGCTTTTCATAAGCTTAATCAGTTACTATTGCTTGAGTACTAGCATACATTTCCCTATTTGTTGTGCACCAAATGTTTTGGACTACAGCTTTTGAAATGGTCCAGTGCAAGATAGCAGTAGCCCTATTCTTATTGCCTTTCACATCTAACTTCTCCATTTTGAGAGGGAAGAGTTGACACCCCCTCCCAAAGGAGCAATACCTTTGAGCTGAACTTCATTCCCAGTGACTATATACATAGAGTTATATTGGCAATAACACATACACGGTTTACCATTGCTTTCATCAGAGATATTTTTAGCCTCCCTATCTAGCCAATTGCTTGGCATTGTTCAAGTATGGTCCCTTTAACTGGAGTATGCGTAGTATAGGTGATAATGGCTATCACATGGGTGGACAATCTTCCTGAGCCAGTAGGCATACCTGGTAAAATGAGTTGAAGAAGTGGATTTGCCTTTTTAAAAAAAACTCAGTTATGATGGCATGTTCTATCCCAAATCACCTATCTTCCAGATGGCAAATCAATAAGGCCATTACCCACCGAGCCCTTTCCCAGGATATTTCCAACCTCCCAGTTTTTCTTTTTTATTGGCAAATAGACATTTTGCTAATTTCCTATATTAACTCTCCATTTGTGTTTTATAACAATTCCTACATGATCTGTGAGGGTCTCAGAAGCATTTTGTAAATAGATGATAGAGGCTAACCTTGGCTGATTTTGTGATAAGTGATTTCCCCACATATTTCTTAATTGAGCAAAAGTGATAAGGCACCCAAAAGAAACTTAGTTAAACATTGTCATTACCAATGGGCCATCCCAGGGAGAAGCATGTTTACTTAGAGGTAAATTCCACTAAACATAATTCTAGATTGGTGCCTTAAGCTTTGAATGTCTAGAATGAAGAGAGTCCTATCAAAATCAGATATTTTTAAACCCTTGAAATATAATTTTATCTATGCACATTTACAGTGCATGCTGGTTTAAGCATGATAGTAAAATTAACATTAGCTTGACACCAATGATTTATGTTTGGTAATTAGGGAGATTTGCTTCATAACTCTTCAGAATCAGAAATAAATCAACTACTACAGAAAGAAAGAGTTTTTACATGATACTCATATACTGTAAGTTGCAAAGCTTAATAAATGCAGTAATCTGGAGCTGAATAGATATTATTACCTCAGAAGTGGAGTCTGTGACAATAATGTTGTGGCAGATCTTACATTTTATGTGCCACATTGGTGAGGACAGAAAAGAACAGAATATTGATGGGCAGTAGGGTATAAAATAACAAAGAGAAGTTACTTGGGTAAGGATTTTGACTAGTGGAAGTAGAAGTTTAATGTAGCTGACTGCAGTTTTGATACTACAGAATTGTATAAAAAGAGACAGCAATTTTGAGAGCACGATAGTATATGTATTAACTATTTCAATTAATAGAGCTCTCAATTCATCTCAGTTTTTACATTTTTTCTTAGTCATTGTTTAGTTTTCTAAAGGAATGTGTTAAAAGACTACTGAAGTATGTACTGTACATATTTTCTCTTTAAAAAAAAGAGCTTATGGAAGCCAGATTTGGAAATAGCATGCTCATTTGAAGGATGAAATTTACAAAAAAAATCAAGTGTGATTCCATTGAAGCTGGGAATTGTCACACATTTTGAACGCAAACAATCTTGGTGCTGAGATGAATGTTGGTTCCATTAATCCATTATTTGAGCAAAACATTTCAGAGACTACAAGGTCGTAAAACAGGCAGGGAGTAATAATATATGAAATATGATATACAGGTATCCCTTGACTTACAACCACAATTGAGCCCAACATTTTGGTTGTTAAGTGAGTTTTGCCCCCTCTTTTACAACCTTTCTTTCTTGCCCTGTTTTACAACCATTACAGCCTTTCTTAACAGTTGTTAAGTTAATCCCTGCAGTTGATAAGCTAGTAACACAGTTGTTAAATGAATCGGGCTTCCCCATTGACTTTGCATGTCAGAAGGTTTCAAAAGGGGATCACATGACCCTGGGACATAGCAACAGTCATAAAAACAAGTCAGTTGCAAAGCATCTGAATTTTGATCACATGATCATGGGGATGCTACAAAGGTTATAAATGTGAAAAACAGTCAGAAGTCACTTTTTTTAGTGCCGTTGCAAATTTAAATAGTCACTAAGTGAACTGTTCTAAGTCAAGGACTACCTCTACTTAAAAAAAAAGAGAGAAGAAATGTAAGCTATCATAATAGAAGAGAGAGGGGAGAAGAAAGGAAGGAAGGAAGGAAGGAAGGAAGGAAGGAAGGAAGGAAGGAAGGAAGGAAGGAAGGAAAAGAATGAATGAAGGAAGGATCAAAGGAAGGAAAAGAAGGAAGGAAGGAAAGCAGGCAGGAAGGAAGGAAGGAAGGAAAAGATGGAAAGGAAGGAAGGAAAAGAAGGAAGGAAGGAAGGAAGGAAGGAAGGAAGGAAGGAAGGAAGGAAGGAAGGAAGGAAGG
>JANHFL010000592.1:804864-814864 GCA_032468155.1 Oxyrhabdium leporinum
AACGTTATAAGAATGTATCTTCATTGCACTTTGAAATGGGTTTGAAGGAAATAAGTTAGAAATAATAATTAACCATAAATGTCTACTAGTACAGGGGTCCCCAACCTGTGAGCTGCAGCCCACTACCGGTTCATGGCCTATTCGCAACCAGGTGGCATGAGTGGCCAGTTGGTTTGCATACGTAGCCACACTCACAGGAGTGTCATGATCCCACTTGTGCAAGCAGCACAGGTACTTGGGACACCACTTGGATGAGTGGCAAGGGCGCTTCAGGCCTTACTCGTGCGAGCATCGCAGGTACTTAGGGTTTCGCTTTCATGAGCATTGTGGGCACTCAGGGCCTTAATTGCACAAACATTGTGGATGATCATGGCCCTACTCACATGCGCAATGGGTGCTTACGTGCACACAAAAGCACACACGCCTGCCCTTCCTACAAAATCTCTTTCCCCCATTTGTACTAGTATACTGAATTTTAAACTGTTCTTGTGATCTATGCTCCATTCTTAATCTCTTGTTTGAATTTATATTTTTAAAAGTATTGCAGTTACAGTGGTACCTTGATATTCAACTGCTTTGAAACTCATCAAATTTGGTACTCAACACATTTTGACGCGAAAAGTTTGTCCCAGTACTCATTGCTTGCTTGGTACTCAATGCACAAGATAGAAATTGTCGGTTTCAGCTGCCTTGTGACTCACTGCATTATTTCTTAAGAGAATAATTTGTTTGGTACTCATCATCTTTGGTACTCAACATGCCTTCCGGAACCAATTAACAATGAGTACCAACGAGTGAATATATTTCTTTAGTTAGAGATATTGTAGAGATGGTTCATTTATTTTTAGTGAATCAAGAAATTATAGGTTATTTTATTTGCTCACCAATTTGTTATGCATTCTTACTATCTGCATTATATTTTGCTTGATCCATCAAGCCAAATATTATCAAATATTACAGTTAAATTGTGGGTTATGCTATAATGCTTATATTTTGGATCCAGTACTGCTAATGTTCCTAATGCAAAGGGTAGGTGGGATATGTCTATGGGGTGTCTATCTTGTTTCTCCTTCCAATCTGCTTTTGTGTCAATGGGGAGGAGAATCCAAGACATAATTGACGTCAGTTCTTGTTGCTGATGGGAAGGAATGTGTCTGGTTTTGTAAATGTTTATTAATAGGTGATTATGTCTACCTCATTGCTTACTTGTGGATTTGTCATGTTTCCAGATAATAGGCCTTAAAGTGTCAGCATATCTTGAGATACTCCATCATCCCCAAATGCCTACCTGCTCTTAATAAATTCCATGGCTGTACTTAACATACTTTGGCAATTCACCAGTATACCAATTCAAAGTGACATTCTACAATTTCCGTTTTCAGAACAAGACATTTCCAAGGCATGTTTGTTTGATTTCAGTTATGTGAAAGCAATTTCTTATTGTACCTAGCATAGAGTGGGGCACATTGGCTGAGTTCCTTTACTGAAAATAAGAAGTGGATATATTAACCTATATCTTATTTCCACAGGCCATTGTGCACAATAGGATACATATGTGCTTTCTCCTGTAGGATTTGTCTCTCCTAGAGTTGAAAGGGAGATGATCTATCCTACATGTGTCAAGCTAAAGTTCATGGTCAGTGTTCAACAGCTTCAATCCCTCTGAACAGAATAGAAATATATAAAAAAAGGCGGTTCTAATACATACTGTATATAATTTTAGTGGCTAGGATCTTGACTCAAAAACTTTGGCATTTTATTAGTGATAAAAACTCATGAATAGAAATATATAAAAATCATCTCAAAAATATTATTAAACATATTAACATGCTCAAAACTTTCTTGAAATATTTTGGGTATTTTGTCCAAGAATGCATCTCTAAAATAGCTGTAACTTTCTTTTAAGTGGGTTTAATTCTAATATGAGATTGCTACTGATATTTAATTATGTCCATAGCAGCATTTTCATCCATATGCTATGAGAATTGATGGCTAACCTATGATTCCTGAATATTTTTGCAACTTGAGAAGCCTCTAAAATTCTTCTAGTGAACTTCAAGCTGTGCCATTTTCAAGATTTTTGAAGAATTACATTTAAAAAGTGATTTAAACTGTAAAATAGGTTAGAAAAGGTTTTTTTTTTAAAAGAATACCCCTCCACACCAGTCTTTCCCAAGAACAGAAAATTGTAAACCTTTTCATGTGTATAATTCCATTCCACTCATTTTATTCATTGCCTATGGTTCTTGCCAAAAGTAAAGTGTTATCCATAGGTACCAGAAGGTTTCCTATGAGAGATATTGATAATTATATCTTGTTTGTTGTATACCTTCATTTTACTTGAAATCAATTTGAATTAAGCACTAATTACTTGAAATATATTTGAACAATGTTGCATGTTTGTTCAATTTTACAAAAGCCTAAATAAAATCATATTTTGTGATTTATATTATTGTTCTATAAATTGCTGACAAACCTTTAGTGTTACAGACTAGCTACTGACAACTGGGATATATCTGTACGACGGCAAATTTCAAATAATCTTTCCTCAACATTATGTACTAAATTTACTATCAATCAATCGACTGATTGATTGCTTGATACTAAATTTACTAATGCTTTATTGATATGAAGTATACCATCCTATGGTCTCAAATTTAAAAATTCTCTAAACAATTCTAAGATAGCTCACAAGAGTAGGCAGTAGGCAGAACTTACCATTCATTGATCAAAGAATGTTACGTTACAAGTTTGATTTGAAAAATTTAAATTTGCCTGTCTTTGCACTTGAAGTTTTCTATATGAAAAAGAAGATTAAAAAGTTTTCAAATAAACTTCCTAAACAGTACATTAAATCTCTGAAAATACATTTTGCACATGCACACACATAAATATATATATCACAAATATTCAGCATGTGAAGCTCATCCATTGCTAATAATAGTAATTTCTAATACTATTAAAATAATTGTTCAATTTAAGTATATTCAGTTTAAAATAATTTAATTCCAGTTTAATTATCAAATATTTGTCTAGATATTTTTAGTATATTTATTAAAACTTTTAAACAAGCTAACACAAACTAATCGACAATAAGAAAGGATAAAGAAAAAGAAAAATGTGCAAGAAAAGAAAAAGGTTAGAGCAAAATAGAAAAAAGGAAAAAAAAATATAAAGTTATACTTGCATAAGTTGTGTATTGTATACAAAAACAAACAAAACCAAGTTCCATGACTTTTTTTTCCAACTATTTGTTCATCAGTCCCAAGAGAAAACATCTAGTCTCAATCGTACATTAGTGTGAAACAAAAGATTTTAGGGGTTTTTTTCACCTCCACCAAGCATGTTATAATGACCCTTCTTGTTCACACTTCCAACATACATCTGAAGTTCCTGGTATCATATAACAACACTACACCTTTTTCTAAAAGTTGTATTTAAAGTTATAACAATGTGAATTCCAGTCATTTTAACATATTATTCCATTATATATTGTTCCATTGTATATTATAACGCAATTTTAGTCTATTTTATGATACATTCTTTCATTTGTTCTCCTGATTCAAATTTCAATAAAAGTTTATACATTTCAGCAATTCTGTTTCAAAATCAGTCTTGGGATAAACTCTTTTCTCTACTGTAAATCTTTCTGAAAGGTGTAAATAAGTAAACCATTGGCAGCTATATCCTTTTGCCACCAGTTGTTCTCTTGATTTTATTTTATATTCCTTTTGACAAACAGCTAATAAAGTTCCTTTCCTTTGCATCTTTTAATATCTCATAGTTAACCTGAGATGTTTTTTCCCTTGATAGACTAACTTAGATATATCCTTTTGCTACTGTTTAAGAAATGCATCAATTGTTAAAACAGGTATTGTCTAAAACAAAAACATCATTTCAGGCAAGACATTCATTAAGGGTCAGTCCTCTCTGAGCTTGCTTGTTTTCTTGCAGACGTTTCATTACCCAAGGTAACATTATCAGTGCTAAAAAGGAGTGCAGTTTGCTGTCAGTTTATATTCTGGTGGTTTGCCTGTCTCTCTTTACTAGCACTGATATTACCTAGTTCGGGTAATAAAACGTCTGCAAGAAAACAAGCAAGCTCAGAGAACACCAAGAGCCCCTCACGTCAACCCTGAGTTCCAAATATTCTTCTTTATTAACACATTCATTTTTGTCACACAAATACTCAACAGCAATGATAGTTGTAGTTTTTCCTATCTTAACATGTCTTTTAAAAGTTTATTCCATGTTTTAACATGGTTTTTGTCTACATCTTCATCTTCTGTTTGTTAATCTTAAAAACATGCTAATGTGCAGAATTCTTTTAGTTTTCCCATTAAAGAATTCCCAAAATATCCTTTAAATAATTTTCTAAAACCAACACCAAATCCTCTGCAAAAGCCCTTACCTGATACATTTTTTTTAATCATTGCATATGCAATCCTCTTATCTAGCATTATATCTTCATCCAATATTTCAGGGATTAAAATAAACAAGAGGGGAGATAGTAGGCATCTCTCTTTTGTTCCCTTCTGTATTTTATAAGGCTTTGTTAAATCTCCCTTAACAATTATTTGTGCTTCCTGTGATCAATCTTACCCATTTTACAAAGTTATCTCCAAAATTCATAATTTCCAAAGCTTTGAACAAGAAAACACAGTTCAAATTGTCAAAGGCTTTCTGTGTGTCTAAGAAAAATCAATATTTTAATTGGAATTTCTTTAAGCACAATTACATCTGTATTATCAATCTTCAGTGCTATATTAAAATGCTGCACAACACGTGATCCATTGTCTTCTTCCTGACAAAGTGCTCCAGGACTTTCCTTGGAACATTTCTTAATTTTGAAGTTAAATAGATGGAAAGCCTTGTGTAACAAATGTTTGGAAATATAAAACAAATTAATGACAGAGTGAAAATTTTGGAGAGTAAGATAGAATTATAACAGAAAGCTGAAAAGAGGTCTATATAATCTGGTACATTTGAAATTGAGAGAAAAGGCATTTTGTCTGAGATTCAGAGCAATTCTGGAGGATTATGGGAAAAATATTAGAGAAAATGCTGATTAAAGCTTTATCACTTTTTTAAATGGGATTAGGAACACACAGAGGCATAAATGGATAAAGCAAATCTACAGATTCCATGCATAAAGCAAATAGAAAATTGTAACCCATTAAAAAAATCTCAAATGAAAAAAATTCAAAAGTATAAAAAGTAGATATATTACCAATAAATGTTCTTATGATGAATTTGAAAGACTTAAATGTATAGAACAAGCCATGAGGAGTAGTTTCTCACTTCCTCCCCAAATTTCATTTAATAAATTAAATTTTATTCCTGTTTTAGCACCCAAATTTGGAGCAAAATGATAGAATCTGTATTATGGAAACCTTTGGTTATGGGGAAAATGGATTATTCTCAATTCTTATGTTTTGCTTTCAAGTATATTTATTTATGTATTCAATTTCCAGCTCAATCAAGTTTCAATGTGATATACAGCAGAAAATTCTATATTATGCACATATTATGCAAAATAGCAATATTAATATCAATTTTATTTAGTTAATTATTATTTAGCATTAAAATTAATATAGACCAGCAGTGCAAAGATGCTCGCCTCCCACTTGGAAGGTTGAGAGTTCAATCCTAGATAGCGGCAGATGTTTCTCTCCTACAGTACAAAGGAAAAAATATCTGCTGTGAATTCCATGTAGGCATCAGAAAGAGCATCCAGCCAGTAAACGCTCAGCTCCGTTAAGTTGCCCCAACTGCACCCCCACTAAAAGGGATTACAAGGTTATAAAAAGGGAGTAACAGTGTTAATATAATGTGTAATCAGGTGTTATAACAAATTTTAGACAATAGAATAGTGGTGGGTAACCTTTTTGGCACTGAGTGCCAAAATGGGAGTGTGCACACATGCCGGAAACCGAAAGAGCAGCTCCCTGATGTGCATGCGGGTGCCCTCGGAAACTAAGCTGGTGTGCCAGCTAAGCTTCCAGTTTCTGGCACACACATGTATGCCAGCCACCTGGCCTTCCAGTTTCTAATGCGCATGCGCGCACGAAGACGAGTTGGCTGGTGTACACATGCGCTATGGAGAGCTGCTTTTCCAGTTTCCGGTGCTCCCATACATGGGAAGACTAGCTGGCTGGTGCACATGTGCATGCCGGAACATAGAAGAGCAACGGGCAATGGCTGGTGTGTCCATAGAGATGGCTTTGCGTGTCAAAAATGGCATAAGTTCACATCACAGGAATAGAGTTTTGTATAAATATCACTGTGTAGAAGAGATACTGTGATTAGGGATGCAGCCTACAGAACATGTTATTCAACTAGTCTTCTCCTTAGTGAACCAAAAACTCTCTTTTTTTGGCAGTTTTCTGGCACATTCATATAACTGATACAACTGATCCTCTCCAAGAAGAATTGAATAAACTGTCTATGACAATAAAGTAACTGAGGATAAACTCATCTATGCATAGTTCTAATTCATTATCATTTGCAAGACTTAAAAGTAAGAGCTGTGGTGGCACAGTGGTTAGAAAGCAGTACTGCAGGCTACTTCTGGCAGCTGCCTGCAATTTGGCAGTTTGAATCTCACCAGGCTCAAGGTTGACTCAGCCTTCCATCCTTCCGAGGTGGGTAAAACAAGGACCAATATGCCGACTCTGTAAAGGGCAGGAAAGCACTGTGAAGAGGTATATAAGTCTAAATGCTATTGCTATTTGCACCAAGAAGTGCCTTGCAGAGAGATTCCCCATCTTTTCTCTATTTGTTGAGTTGGTGTGAGCCCTCTTTTCTTCTCTTGCTTTATGCAATATAATTTCACTCATTTCTCTTAGTTCATACAAATCCCTCCATATCTCTCTTGCACAATGATCACATATAATTGAATGCTCTTTCTGCAGCCAATAAGTAGATAGTTTCGGTTGTAAACTGAACAGTGTGACCTTTGGCATATTTATTTAAAGTGAACCCTCTTGTATTCAATGATGCTTACTTTTCAGTAAATGTATATAGAAAGCACAGATGCAATATAATAAATTTATTATCATCTTCTTTATAATCTTATAAAATCCATATGGCAGTTTAAATAATGGTTGATACATGTTGATATATGTATCTGTGTTATCACCAATGAGATACTAAATATAGGAAACTAGATTGTGCATATTGTGCAATAGCCTATTTTACAACAACGTTATGGAAATGTTTCTGAAAACACATTAAATATTCTGCTTCAGAACTGTATAGCATTAATTTAGGCCCTGTGTCATTTAGCAAACACCAAAAGCTGCAAGTGGCAGTAAGGGGACAGATGTTAATTGAATTGCTGTGCTGTTATCAGAGAAAATAGCTACACCAGAAACAAGATGGCTGCCCCAGACATGCCCTCTTCAAGTTAGAATATTGTATCCTTCGCTCTGCAAAGGCTTCTGGGTTATGAGGAAATCATACACAGATGACTAATATTTTTATGGTTCACAGCCAAGCAAAGTGAAATTCAGCAGCTGTTCAGGACAAGTGACCACTCTAACGGCTGCAATATAACTAGCTAAATAGAGAGGGAATTGCAAGAGAGCAAGAGGTTAGCGGTGATTATCGGCAGGTGAGTGCTTTATTGAAGTTGAAAGACCATTAACATTGATGGAGTAATTATTTCAACTTGAAAGTAATTACCTTGATGGGTGATAACTTCTCCAGTGTTCCCTGACTGGATTGGCCCAAACAACTGTGAACTCCTGGAGCCGAGAAAAATATTACAACAATACCGCAATGTTTAAATGGATAAAATTTCTGTTTAAATATTTTAACTTGACTAATGGTAGGGAGAACAAATTCTTATATAGTGAGACATTTATTTTCTCAATCATATGAAATCCCCCCTTCATACATATCCTTCCCAGATTATGCATATTATTTGAATTCAATTTTAAGATACAAACTTATCGAAACGAATTATTTTTTTACTATTGTTACATTACATCTTTCAACAGAAATGCTTCAGTATATAATATTCTATTGTTACTGAATCTGATAGTTTTAATACTTTGGTAGAGGTATATTAAAGATATCTGTAGTGAGTGTTCCTTGAATCCAAATTATTTCTGCGTTTCCAGGCACACTTATTCCTTGTGTATCAGCTGCCACTATTTCTAAATAGTGACTAAATAGTCTTGGCAATAATTCCTCATTTATTAGTTACATTAAAAAAGAGTTCTCTGCTGTGACACTTTAAACATTTCAAAGTCACTTAGCAAGCAAAGCAAATGCTGATATCACTATTGCAATATGCTCTACCTGCAGCTATCTTTCAGAAATACCTTAAAGTTTTACCTGGACCAAATGGAGTAGCTGAACTGTTAATTAATGTATGATACAGAGGAATATCATTCCTGTGTTGCAAAACATATCAGTTGTTTTCCTGGCAAAGCGTAAAATGTTGATTTTAATCCTGAGAATCCTATACAGCTTGGGACTGAATGAAGGACCATCTATCTCAAGGGTGTCAAGCTCATGGCCCGTGGGCTGGATGCATCATGCAGTAGCCATGCCCACACCATTTTAGCATAGGGGGAAAAGTCGTGATATGTCACGTGACAACAACGTGATGCCACAAGTTTGACACCCCTGATCTATCTCAATATAAACCAGTTTGGTTACCAGAATGATGTCCTCAGTTTCTGAATAATATTTTGCAGGGACCAAAAGAAGGTTGTTCCCAAATTTTGGAAGGCACTGCCTCAAGATTACTCTGCTATGCCTATTTTTACCAAAAAGCAGAGCTCCATTTTAAAACCAGGCCTTTCATGATGAATAAGTTAATAGAGATATTGGCTGTTGTTATTACATTCCATGCTTGGTTTTCTTTTATTGTAAAGTGTGCTTTTATTTACAATATTTATATTTTATTTAAAATACCTTATTCCAAGATTTTAGGGGGCAGGTTGCCATTTCATCTATTTATTCAAACATTTGTCCATCATCCTATCTTAAAAGACTCAGCACTGTTTACACTATCAGCAAAGTAAGAGTAAAACTAGCAACAGTAAACAACCAACACCCCCCCCCCCCAAAAAAAAAATAGAAGCATGATTCACAAAATATTGCAAAGGCAGCCCCGATCCACTGTCAATATTTATTGGAATAGTGTCATTCTTACATTTTTAAATTAAAAAAATAACAATGTAAAAATATTTTTGAGGTTTTTACAGCCTTACAAAAAGTAAGCAGAGCAATAATTAATGCAGATCAGTAACTAATGCAGCAAGTGTGACTCTAATGCTACTGAATATATCCCTTCCCTATTAGCAACTGAACTACTGAATCCTAAACCAACGCAACTTTCAAGTCATTTTCAGAGGCAGCCTCATGTGAAGCTCATTGCAGTAAACCTAAGCATGTAAGCACAAGATGATGAATCACTGTCACCATCCCTTGTTGCAACTGCCCTGTTGCAACAATTGCCCTCTAGATAAAATGGTGGAAACATCTTCATTATAATCTTCTGTACTTCTCATGGTGTTTTAAATGTACCTCTTCGGAGACACATTTGGATGAGTACCAGATTGGCACAGTAAGACATGGAGTGTGAATCCTGGATCAAAATCATTCAGACTGGAAAATCATACCCTTATTGACCACTTCCACTCTTTATATTGTTATTGTTGTGTCAATGGTCTTGTACATAGCAACCTCCTTTTCCTCTGCTTCCTGGCTGTGGGAAGTAATTCTGCCCCCACCCCCAAACAAATCAAACCTTGCGTGGATCTCTTCCTGTCTAGTTATTTGTTATGGGCATCATCTTCTATTTGGCAATTGTCACAGCTGTTTGAAAATGGCTGTCTAAATCAGCTGGATTGTATAAAAGTTAGTCATGGCAATTAAAATAATCTCATTGAACATCAGCCAGGTGCCTTGTGTTTCTAAAAAGTCACAATACATTATATATTTAAAAGCCTAAAAGGTGGCTTTTGACAGGAACCACGTAATG
>JANHFL010000592.1:816834-833136 GCA_032468155.1 Oxyrhabdium leporinum
ACTGCCTTAACCACTACCCCAAACTGGCTCTTTTTATTTTCCATTATCTTTGTATGGATAGTGGTAGGTAAATAAAATTGTTCCTTTTTTAAGCATTCTGAATAAAGTCAAAACAAGAGCACTGTTAATGCAAAGTAAATAAAAAAAATCAAGCAGAAGATTCTTCTCCAGCAGCATAAATAATCCATCTGGAATTTACCTATAAGGAAGTTATAATGTATAACTTAAATCCTAAATGTGATCAGAAGGTATTATCAATTTTTGTATCACAGAATGCATGATGTAAATCAGGGGTGTCAAACTCACGTCATCACAGCAGAGTCATGTGTCGTATCAGGGCTTTTTCCCCCTTCGCTAAACTGGGCATGGCCAGCACGTGATGCATCCACCCTGCAGGCTGGGAGTTTGGCAGCCCTGATGTAAATGATATATTGTTACTTCTCATTAAACAGAATTATTTTAACCAGACATGAATAGAGTTGTCCTCCAATAAGAGTTATTAATGAATTTAAGGAATGCAGATTAATCTGTTATTTTAAACTGGACAAACTTTATAGAAGACAGCAGATATGCCAAATTAGTTTTACTCATCCTAATGAGAGCCAAAGTTATGTAGTGATTGCAGGACTAGACTAGGACAGAGAAAATCCATATTTGAGTCCACCCCCCACCATTAAAACATCAGTGGGTAATTTTAAGCCAGTAATTCTCTCCTAGACAACCTCGCAAGGTTGATAAAGATGGAGGGGGAGATGAAAGAAGCATTAGTGCATACTTAAGGTCAGAAAAGAAATGTAAGCTATACCTCTAATAAATAAATAAATAAATACATTGGCTCCTTCTTCCTCATATAGGAAGAAATGCTTATTTCTATTGTAACATCTCAACTTAAAAGTTCCTGTCCCTCTTTGTTTTTCTATGTTGTTTTACTAGTAAATGAATACATGAAAAACTAATTAGCTGATTAGCAAAACTTCACAAATCAACTAAGATATCTTTAGAAGAGTCAAAAGCAAAACACGAATAGTATTGAGCTTTATTTCACATGAGAGCAGTTACACACTTCACTGACAAGAAAAGACTCTTTGCTGCTTCAAAGTGTTTTCAGTGCCTTGCAATTGTGTCTTTCCTAGGATGGGAAGGGAGAGGTTTTAGTGGGAATTTGATGGCCCTGATATCTCTATTTAAAAGGTGTTAATGGCAAAGTCTCAATATTGTAAGGCTTGCCAAGGAAATTGGCTTCTGTGACCTTAGTACTTTCAAGCTCAGAAGTATTCTTAAGTAAATTCCTTTTGAAATACAAACGGTTTCACTGTATTCTCTCCATATTCTCTCTGTCTCTGGAGATGTCTTGTCTTGTTTTGTTTTTGTGATGTCTCAAGATGAGATCCATGTTTTGAAGTGCATGGTTAATGTGAATTAGTAAAGGCAAAATCCCATTGCTTTTTCCTTAGTGAAGTGTGTTAGTGGGGCATTTTTAAAAGCAATGTGCAAAAGATGTCTTTGGAGGAAATGGTTTTCAAATGGAATTGTGCATATACAGAATTTCAAAGAAAAGCAAAACATAATTCTAATAGTTTGGAGAAGCAGACCAACACTTGCATCAAGAAAAAAGGTTTTGTCATGTTTAGCCTGCAAAACTGGGATGAAGGAGTTGATCATTTAAAAGCTCCGTGCTCCCTGAAAAACCAGCTGAATGCCAAGTGCTAACTTGTAAAATGCTGCTCTTTTATGGGGCTTTGTTTTCAAGTCAAAGCAGGCAGTTCGCATTCTTGTTGGGACTGCTGCAAATCCCTAGCTGTCAAAGGGTGTCAGGGAAAGAAAATACAATTCACAGTCACATTAAGTAATGTCTACTTTTAGGGTGTGATCAAATACTGGCCTAGTTGTTTTAACTGATGCCAAGTGCAGCTATTAAGGGGTGCCCCTGTATGTCCTTCATTCATTTCCAATAAACTACATATGCTTCCCCTCCTTATGTTCTCAAGAATGCATAAGGAGCTTGTTCTCTGTTATTCTAAATGCAAATAGGGTGGAAATGGTTACAGTTAAAATATTTCAAATGTCTTGGTCAAATTGGATTTTAATTCTTTTGATCAATAGCTTTACATTGTTAAGGAACCATATAGCTGTATGGCAAAAAGAACAAAGCTAGAACTGCTATCTGGATTGAAAAAAAAAGCTGTTATCTGTTTCATCGATTAATGCATTGTTTCCTTCTTTACACTTGCATAGGAACAAAAATAATACTTTTGTGTGTTTGTGTAAATATATGGTCGGTGATATTCCATCTTCAAAGAAACATTCAATTTCTTTAGTTACATAAGTGGAAATGCTTGTGCTATAATAGTTGCTGCCCTCTGAACATTTTACATTTGTATTTCTATTAAAAAATAATCTCAAATTTTAGAAATTATTATTCTTGATAAATTAGCTCTGTCTCAAGGGAGCTAAAGTTTTTTGGGTTTTTTTTTGCTCCAGAAATATAACAGTGAGGCATATGATAAGCAGTAAGACTCCAGAGTGATAGTTGACGAAATGACTGGACCCCACCTGATCAATAGTTTTCCCACAACAGATTCAAAGACAAGTTTGTGTAGCTTTGTGCAGTTTAAGTAGTTGTGCAGGGAGCCTACCCAGATAGAACATTATTGACAACCATAGATCAATGCTAGTTTTTTATCTTTTTCCACCTACATAAATATTTTGACCCACTTTTCACTTTTGGTCATTTCAAGTAATCAAAGCGATCACATATGGACCTACAAACTTGTCAAGATTTTAATGGGTAGTTTTGAAAATGCCTCTCTTACCTTTGGAGTGTTCTTGGCTTCAGTTCTTTCTGAAAGGAAATCAAAATTATATTTTAAGATTAAACCATTCCTAAATTACATCCATTTATCTTGCCTTTAATGTTTTAAGTTTTAGTTTTACATCCTCCGTAACCTGCTTTACAGTCATTACTGCTGGACATATTTCTGTATTTTCTCGTTCCTTTTAAGAAACACAGACAGGTAACTCAATTAGTGAATTAATTAAATGTTACAGGGTCTTTTTGTTATAAAAGCAAGTCAGAGAAAAGCCTACGCTCAATAATCTTTCCGACTCAGCCCTAGGAACAAGGCAGTGGCAAACCACATCCAAAAATCTTGCCAAAAAACAGCAGGCAGGAATCAACACCAGGAGTCAAGATAGTGTCAAATGCATCAAAAACAAGGCTGGGCATGTTTCCCATATTGTTTAGAAAAACTCCTTTGGAACCTATACAAACAGAGCTCCTTTCTGTTACTCTTTAAAGCAGTCCAAAGTAAGAGGCAACTCAAATGTGGATACTTTAATACTTAACAAGTTGTCAGACACTTCCTGAGGCGACCTTGTTTCTCAAAGTGCAGGCCCATAGCAACACTCTGTCCCCGCAAAGTCTTGTGCTCCAAATAGCTAAAATCAATGAACTGATTTTGAACAGCTTCATGAACACTCCAATTACCTCTCCACGCCCGGCTTTCTGGAGATGCTGATTTGATGCCTATTCTATCAACAAAGGATTTATCTTCTTCCCATTAGAGGAAGTGTGATCTTTTTGCAGTTGATTAAGAGCAAGGGCAAGGTGATAATAGAAAAAGTGGCAAATTAACCCTTAAGCCAAATGCTTCCCATCGGGAGTTTAGAACAAAATATTCTGTTTTTATATAAGTTCTAAGGAAATTATTATTTGCTTGAGTTACTATTTACTCTGCTAGGAGCAGAGCAGAGAGATTTGTGAGTGAAACATCTTTGTAAAAGTTTGAATGTATGCAATATGAAATGTGAAATGTAAGACTTCCCCCCAACTTTTATGATAGGGTTTAAAGAAAAAATATCTGCTGTGAATTCCACATGGTGTCAGGAAGGGCATCTGGCCAGTAAACGCTAGCCCCAGCAGTCACCCTGACTGTATCCTGAATTAAGGGATTAGAGGGTCCTAAAAAGGGAGCTTTTATATGATATAGAGCAGTATTTCTCAAGCTTAGCAATTTTAAGTTGTGTGGACTTCGACTTCCAAAACTCCTCAGCCAGCATTTATGAAGTAGAGTGGTGTTGGACCATTAGCAGGGAGACTCAAGATGTAGTAGGGAACTGAGTGACTTTCCAGCCCAGCCCAAATCACTGCCAGATTCTGCAATAGCAATAAACAAAGTGCTTTATTGCATCATGTATTTTTACCTTCACCATAAAAACTAATGAGTGCAGAAGGAGCAGAAGGGAACAATCTCTAAGAAACCCAGACCATTTCATTTATATATGTCAATGGTAATATAAGGAGACAGGAGTTGAAAGTGTATGGTTCTTTGCTTTTTTCAAAGTTGTTGCATATGTCACCCAGAGTTGTTAGAAATTGGGCAGCATATAGATTTGATAAAAGAATAATAGTGCCTGGTTCTCCTTACATCAAGGAAGACTGCAGCCTTACTATCTTATTGGGCATAAGCTTTTATTGCCCATAGCTAGATTCAAATTTAACTAGGCACATCTAGGTTTGTACTGTGCAAATAGCAATTCATCCAAATATCGTTACAGGAGGAAAAACATGTCTCCATAGATAGTGTTGAATGAGCTTAAGGGAAAAGAATGTGAGCTAAAAGTGTTTAATTCTCTAAAGGGATAGCTACAGATTTATACATCCTTAAACTGGAAGAAACTGACACTGGATCTAGTGAAAAGATGTGCCTGAAACCGTCCTTATTTTGGAAATGCTATTTATGGAGTGATTCTATCGAAGGTGGAATGTAGCTGTAGAAGCTTTTCTCAGAATCAGGATGTAAAAGATCTATTCACAAAATAAGCATATTGGTTTAAAGACAGAGAAATCATTTTTGGCTGATTTGCTTGGTTTAACCTATGTGAAGACTGTCTCTTTAGAGCTTAGAAAAGAGGAAACCTAACTGATGAGGAAAGGTGATAGTAAAACAGCTAATATAAATAAAATATAAATAGAATGCCTCCTTTTGTTCAGCTGACTCCTGGTGGCATCAGAGTGTGTATGAGAGAGAATGTGGCATGTGTATGTTTTTCTCCAGAAGTAGTTTGCTATTGACTGCTTTCTGGAACTGAAAGAAAATGACTAACCCATGGTCATCCAGCTGGTTTTGTGTTTAAAGCAGAACTAGAATTCATGGTCTTCTAGTTTCTAGCCCAATGCCTTAACTACTTCGCCAAACTGACTCTCCTTTCTGAATTAATATACTCATACCTGTGATTACTGTTCCTAAAAGGTTTGGAGACCACATAGATATCAGAGTATCCTGAAGGGCCTCATTCTTGAAAGGCTAATTACCATAGAATTAACTCATTGTAGAAGCCCCATACCTTAAAGTCCTTTCAAGTAGAGAACTCTTTCAATACCAAAGCCAGGAGGGGCTGATGCAGGAAACAGGGCTAATATATAACCATTATACTGTAGGCTTCACCAAAGCTCTTCACCTGGTTGCTGCCATGTGACAAGGTGAGCTCCCGTCACTTGGTCCAGCTCCTACTGACCCAACAGTTCAAATAGACCACAAGTAGATAGATAGGTACCACTTAGGTGGGCAAGTTAATGGGGACATGAAAGGAGTCCCCAATTGGGTGATCCCTGAGCAACAGTATGTCACTGGCTAATCCTTCTAACCCAGAAGTGCTTTGGTGCTCCCAACACAACAAAGCTCTAGAGGGCTGCTTATGGTCCAGAACTCAATGAGAATTTGGAAGTTGCCTATACCTACCAGGAATTGAAAATCCATATGTTGTAGATAGACAGGAAGTAATAAACTATGCCCATCACACTAATAAATCTGAACTTAATAAATAGTGGTTTTACAGTTGGTATCATAATTAACTGCAACTTCTAATTATGGTTATTGGAAATAAAAATTAGGAATCTAAAGATATACTGTGTGACAAGCCATTCAGATTAGTTTTGCAAGGAAAACAAAAACAGCATGCAATTCTGATAATATATAGTCAAGCAGCTGATTAGAATGAGAGATCAGGAAAAAAACAGTCTAGCTGTTGGTAGGTCAGGATTAAATGTAAAACAGTAGAAGCAACAAACTGAAGAAAGTGTATAACAATATTCAGGCTGAACTAAATGTATTATTGTACTTAATGTGCATGTTTTCAAAATAGCACCAAGAGCTGAGAGATTCATGGAATATGGTATACAGAGCTGTTCTTTGTAGATAATGCAGGTCAAGTCCTTATGGGATTTCCACTAGAATGTTCTCAGAGTGCCATCATATCGCAACTCTCTACTTTGATCAGCAACTATGAGAAGTGGCTCTCTTCAAAACAACTTTTTTGAAGACAATCTGAGATCTTTCAGATGGCAGCCTTCTACTTTGGTCACCCCTCGTCTTTTTCAGTTCAGAGACAGGGAGATCCTCCTGCCTCTCTGTCTCTGCTGGTCTTCAGTTTTCCCAGTTCAGTAATTCAAAGGATGGCTAAAGACAGCTCCCCAAGGAGTCTTAGATTCAAGTTGCTTCACAGAAGAGTTCCGTTCTTTTTCTCTCTACTTTTCCTCACAGATGCTATTGGCAATTCTGTCATGAGAAATTGCAGTTTCAAGGGAGCTGTTCTCACCAGTACTTTGAAATAAGGACTAAAGGATATCTGTGTACTGTGATCCTTTTTCTAATTTGCGCCCCCCCCCCTATCCTGCAACCTGTATTCTTAAAATAAATATAATGATGTATTAATTGTGATCATACATTTACTGTGTAATTTAATTATTTAATGAATTTACTGTATATCCCAACTTTGTCTCACAAATTGTGCTCAGCATCTTATAGAAATGTGATGAAGCATAATTAACTGATTGATGGCATGTTGCATTCTGTTTAAACTGTCTTTTGAGACTTTTTTTAACCTCTCCAGTAGAGTCAACAAAGTTTTTATAGTCTATCTTAAAGTTATGTAGATATTCTTTAGATTATTATAGCAAGAATGGCAATTGCTCATTCTCTAAAATTAACCTCTTTAAATTGCATGTTTATTTCATAAGCATATATTCATATGCAAAAATATCTACAATGAACCATGAGCTTTATGTATGGTATATATAGTATACTTTTCTGTTATTCTGTAATCAAAGCTCTTAATTTTTTTATCAGAAAAAAATCATTTAACTTCATGTGCTCATTCCATTTCCCCCACTAAATCTTAAGATGCAAATTGTAGATTGTAGGCTTTTAAAAGTTCAGTTGCTGAAGCCTAATAGATAACTCTTTTCATAAAACACTGTTAATATAGTCTGCATCCGATTGTAAAGCTAATTTTAACAGTGTTTTGTGCCAGCATAATTTCTGATGCCAGATTGTTATGCCAAGCATGAACTTCAATTTGAACTCTCTATTTTAACCCACAGTCCATAATTTTGCATTGGGTTCTACAAGTTCCCTTTGGCTATGGCAGTTTGAATGCTTCCACTTTCAAGGATCTAAGCCATAAATGTTTATTAAAAGAATCTATAATGAAATCATTTGTGTTATTTTTTTAATGGCTGCCTTGAGTATGTTGAATGACTGAATGCTGGTTGTTAATCATTAAGTACTCATGGTATAAAAACTGTTTGATAGTATTGCCATCTAGGGGGCTAAACTGGATTCTCTATACTGAAATAAACTGTAATTGAACAGGTGCTACTATTGACAATATGCATATGTTTTTTTCTTTAAAGCACACATGCTTCCCAAGCTTTTTATGAGAAAAGATATATCTAAATATTCCCAAGCATTTATGTGTGTGTGTGTTTTGAGTTAATTTCTTTATTCTCTTAATCTGTTCAGATACCTGAGTTTTTAACTGATCATAAAGGGCTTTTTAAAACTATGTCCCATGTCAGAAGGAAAATGTAATAACCGGTAGTATGATAGCACTTTGTTTTACATGTCTATTAGTTATTTGTAATCTCTATTACTGAGAATCATGCTGTGACTGCTATGCAAATCACCTCTAATTTTAATCATCTTCAACATTTGAAGAAAGAATTATTCAATTTGAGTTTGCAATTCAAGGGCACAATAGTTTGATCCAAACTAATATTAACATTAGATTTAAAAAACAACAACTGTCTATAAATTATAATGAGGAGGCACCAGAATGAAGACAGTGATTTTTGACTTCATGTGATGAAGACATCATATCTGATAGATCCTTTGGAAACTATTGATCCTGCCAAGTACTATTTGAAATGCTCAAGAATTTCGCTGCAATGCCTTTTTGATGCAAAGATAGTAAAGGAGAGCACTGGCTTTGAGATGTCAGAAGCGTTGGTATAGCTGTTAGCAGGTTTGGTTTCTTTGAAGGACCTGTCATCACTGTCAGAGTACAGAACTGTGCTTTAGGTATATAGGCCCTTACTTAACAACCACTTGCTCCATGGCTGTTAAACCTTACAATGGCACTGTATGAGTGGTAGTTGCATTTCTGTTGGTTGCGGCATCCATGCAGTCATGTGATTGTGATCTGGGCACCAAGTGTCTCAGCATCCCATAGTCCACTGAGGACAACCTATATTAGCAGAAACAGCAAACACAGGCTGGCATAGTGAGGTGCAATGGACAGAGAGAGGCAAGTACAGAAAACAAGAGGCATTAGTTTTGCCAGACCCATTTTCAACAAGTAGTAAACGTTTAGCCAGCACCTCTGAGCATTGCCTTGGAATCCATTCAGTCATCCTCAGTACCAGTACCAGAACATCAAAGTAAAGTGTGAAGCAAAGAATGGTGGGTCTTGAGCTCCTAAATTGAGAGCTGAGCTGCACAGCCCAATCCCAATGTGCTTGCAAGACCAACATAGAAATTATTCCATGTATATGGCTACAATAAAGAAGCTGAGAGCGGAGAAAATGAATGAAACCCTAGTTCTAGCCTTGCCATTTTGGAGAGATACTGCTAGGCAGAGACCTTAATGAGATAAATAGTTAATAAATCTCATTATCCAGATGTTCCTGTCAGTATCAGAGAACCTGCAACAGTCACACCAATGCAACAGTCACATCACTTACTCTGCTTCCCCACACCAAGGATCTCCACATTTTCTATTCACTGTCCTGCTTCAGGAACCTAATGAATTCTGTGGACAGAACACAGTGGACTGCAAACAGTTTTGAGATGCAAATATTTCCTTTGCAACTCACAGTGTAAAGGTTTTGGGGAAGTATAGTTAAAAGACACAGTGGTGCTGAAGCAACCACAATTCCCCAGATTTCATTCTCACCAAATGATGGGTCTGGCATTCTATAAGTTAACCCATTTGAATTCCCTGATTCAGTCATTGTTGCCCTATACGTTTTGCCCAACTGAAGGTTAGAAACAAATAGATACAATAGCTTTAATAGTGTTTACATATATATATTACAAGCTAAGTAGATTTCAGCGTTCTGGGTAGATATAGTCACAATGGGACTTTTAAACCTTTGTTTTTCTTTGGTCAGTTTAACAATCTAGCTGGAGATTTTCCAGCTTGCTTTTGCTAATTAATTTCAAACTTGCCTCTTGGATTTTCCTTTCACTGTTTTTAGACCGCAGGCTTGGGACCTGCAGCATTTCCATTTTTTCCCCTTCGTTGGAAATCAGGAGTGGCTTCAGCATTGTTTCTCCAAAGAGACAAGGAAAAGCAGCACTTGGAAAAAACAAAATTTGTTTTAGGTTTTAATTTGAGTTTCCTGGTTTATAATAGCAACAATTCTTCCATGATTTTCAATACAGTGAATTTTAAAGAAAATAAAAATAAATTGAGCATTAATAAAAGAAGAGCATCCTTGTCCCTAGATCTTAGATTGAGCAATTTTGGGATCTTCTTCCTAGATAATAATAAAAATAAAATCTGTAAATCTCACTACAAAAATGTCTTCCCTGGAAGCATTCTAGGATTGCAGTAAAGACAGTTCTCTCTACCCTTACCGAATTTAGTAAGTCTTTTGAATAAATGTGAATGGGATGAATTTAAATAAAAGTCCATTGACATCTGCATCTGATTGATAGAGTGCTTTTTGCAAATTTAGATCTTATAGCTTAGGAATTTTTACTCATCTTTCCAATGCATGAAAAGCAAAAAAATTCTGTTTAGCCACCTTACCCCCTTGCATTCATCATTATTATTCTCACAGGGACTTTCCTTCTTCAATGTGGGAGGGGTAACGAATAATTGTCATTGAAACGTATATTTATAATCAGTCATGGTGGGTTTTGAGCTTTAATATTCAAAATGGAAATTCAAATGCTGTGTTATATTTATCTAAAAGGGTAACTCATTGTTGAAGGAAAATAACTATTAAATATTTATTATGTAACTTTTAATATTTAAAAAAAGATTATTTTTCTGCAAAAAAAGAGATTATTTTTTCATCTTGCCACTTACCAGATATTTAAATATTTAGAACCTTGGAAGTGTGGCTTTTAGCTACTTAACTAAAACCAAGAAATTGAGTCTTTTTTTTTTTAATGAACTAATCGTAAGGGGATGTATCTAAACGCCATCAAGGGGAAAGGTGTGTATAGAATTCTAAGTGCAAATATTATGAAAGAGCTGAGATGTTTTCTTGCAGTAGAAATGTGCCAGAATCAGTTCTGAATGGGCATTAAAAATGTCAGGAGACTCTTTGCTAAATGTGCCAAGCAGTAACTCAAACATGTATTTCCATAAGCCTACGCAGTTACCAAATGCACCGTAGAAAAGGCACACTTCCCTTAAGGAGCTGCAAAGAGGTATAGTGAGGCTGCCCATACAGCAGGGATGTGAAACTCGCATCATTACAGCGGTGTCACGTGACATATTGGAACTTTTTCCCCCTTTACTAAACTGGGCATGGGCGTGGCCAGCGTGTGATGCATCTGGCCCTCGGGCCACGAGTTTGACAGCCCTGCCATACAGGATTCAAAGCATCCTTACTCACTTTGGTTTCAAATACTGCACACTTCTGTCCTGGACTTTCAGAAGTCCATCTCTTAGGTATGCAAGAGAAGACCTTCTCTCACTTCCTTGGGAACTGTACCATATAGTCTGCCATCTGAAAAGGAAGTGAGACCTTCTTCTTCAGCCAAGTCATTTAAGTCAATCTAATAACTGATTGACTGATAATGTGTCGTCAGGTTGATGTTAACTCGTAGCAACCACACAGATCGATTTCATTTGTCAGTGATCAATGATCTGTCCCTAACCTGATTCTTTAGGTCTCCCAGCGGAGTTTAATAGTATTTTAACCATTTTTAGTCAGCTTTTAGATGTTTACATTTTAATTTAGGGTGTTACTGATGATGAAGATACACTGCTTCATATTAAAAAAAACAATCCAAGATGCATAGATTGTAATGGGAGAAGAGAAAAATTGTATTGGGAGAGAATAGTAAAACAGAAGGGGTTTTTTGTTATGACAAAAAAGTGTATTTTTGACCCAAGGCCTACAGACATTAATGGAGTCCATTCAATATGTTTATGTGTACATGTTTATGAGAGTACATTGTAATCGATCTTGTAAAAACTGCTTTCACAAAAACTCTTTTATATATCTAGTCAATAGTGTAAGATATTTTTTGTAAATGCTCAATCTTTAGTCAAATCACATACAAAAATCACAAATTTGTCTCTTTCATCTACAGGGAGAGATCTATCAAACTTACTTGTCTGGTTTGAAGCCGTATACAACCTACTACGTTCATATTGCTGCTGTCAATAATGCTGGGCAAGTTGCTAGTCCATGGACTTCAGTGCGCACCCTGGAAGCTTCCCCAAGTGGCCTAAGCAACTTTACAGTGGACAAGAAAGAGAATGGCAGGGCATTCTTACTCAGATGGGCAAAGCCTTCCAAGCCCAATGGTAACATTAAGGTAATTGAATCTTATTTCATCAAGGTGGAACAGAAACATTGTGGAGTAAGTCATTAATGCACTATTATCTTATGATTGTTTTAATTTGCAATACTGCAAACCTTTAATATAGAATTTCATGACTGTTCTCAATTGTAGTTCACGTATAATATAGTGATATGCCATACAATGGCACCTTGGTACTCTTCATTAATTGGTTCCAAGAAGTGCAATGAGTACCAAAAATGATGAGAACCAAACAAATTTTACCTATAAGAAATAATAGTGAGTCACAAGGCAGCTGACACCGACAAATTTTAGCTTCCGCTTTGAGTACCAAACAAATGATGAGTACCAAGACAAAATGTTCATGTCAAAATGCATTGAGTACCAAATTCAATGACTTTCAAAGCAGTTGAGTACCAAGGAACCACTGTAAATTATTCTAAATGAGACTATTCTTGAAGACTGCCCAGAAATTTCAGCTGAACTAAACAAAATGCAGCTGGTCAGTTGTGGCACTGCCATATCACATTATGCTGCAGGAGCTGCTGGTTGTAGGTGAATTCAAGAGTTATTCAGGGTGCCAGTCATTATTTTTAAAACTGTATATAGCTTTGCCCATGGGTATCTAAGAGGCTGCCTTTCCCATTCAATTTTGCCTTCCTGATATAGATGGTCCAGGTTCTTCACTTACTTGGGGGTACTGTGGAAGGAGGCCTGATGGTGGGAATTCTTTGCCTATTGAATAACTTGCTACAAAAAGCAGGGGACTTCATGGACTTCATGAAGACTGGTGAAAATGTAGCTCTTCTGCGATGCTTTGGAGATTGGTTTGAGTTATCAACACTGAGAATAGTTTTAAGGATAATTGTAATTTTTGGAATTAATGTTATCCCGGAATATTTGTTATTATTGGTTTATTTGTATATGTAACTGCCTAGAATTTATTGAGGATGGAGGGGTGATAGGTAATAAATCAATAAGCAAGAAAGATCTCAGTCTTTGCTTGTTTATTAATAATGAGTACCGTGTTTCAAAGTTACCTGGGTGATTTGGTGCCAGTCAGTCTCAACCCTTGGAAGAAGGCAATGGCAAACCACCTCTGAAAATGTTGACAAGAAAGAACTAGCCTACAGGAATTAAAACTAACTCAATGATACCTGCATATGACATATGCACAAAGGTGAACAGAGTAAAAGCCTTTCCCCCAAAAAAGAGAGGTGGGTAGGAAGCTAAGCATCCAACTGAACACTTTCTTCATGTTTTTTATTATGCCTGCTGGATCTTTAATAAATCTCCTGTTTTTACAATATCCAAAGAGCAGCAAGGATGGGCTGCCAATAGAGCCTGTGAAAAGTTATTGTACTTATTTGGTGGGTTGTATTAGGTAGAAAAAGCTGCCTGATGAAGCCACTAATGGTCTTGCTGGTAATGTATGGACATTGTCTTTCCTTTCAGATTTACAATATTTTCAATGATGGTAATCTAGAATATAGTGGTTTGTCTCGTCAGTTCCTCTTCAGACGTCTTGAGCCCTTCACTGAATACACTCTCCTTCTTGAAGCTTGTACAGCAGCTGGTTGCACTCGCTCTTCACCGCAGCATTTTTGGACAGATGCAGCCCCTCCTGCTTCTCAAATGGCTCCTGTAATCCATTTGGTAAATGCAACCAGCATTGAACTGAGCTGGTCTGAGCCAATTAATTCAAATGGAAAAATAATGCGCTATGAAGTTATTCACAGACACACCAAAGAAAATGCTTCAGGGGAAAATAGCACAACAGAAGAAGAGAACATTGTTTTCATAGAATATAACACTGGGAGTAATGCATTTGTATATCATGCTCTGCATTTGCAGCCGTGGACTACATATGAATATAAAATACGTGCCTGGAATTCAGCAGGCTACACTGATAGTCCTTGGTCTGTTGCAAAAACCAGCGAAGCTGCCCCAGAAGGCATAGCTGCTCCCATGTTAACTTATATCCCTCAAAATCCCAGCAAAATATGGATTTCATGGTCATTCCCAGAAAAAAGCAATGGTGTTCTGCTGTCATATAAGCTCCGAAGAAATGATGTTCCCTATCCTTTTAACTTTGATGCTTCAACCTTCAATTATACTGATGAAGGCTTGCTTCCGTATACAGAATATAATTATGTAATAACTGCTTGTACCCTGGGAGGGTGCTGCTCTAGTGATCATTCCAGAATACGGACATTAGAGGCAGCCCCAGCAATAGTCAGCCCTCCTACTCTAGAAGGTATACATTCAACCCAGATTAATGTGTCTTGGTCACCACCTCAAATTCAAAATGGTGAAATCATAAAGTACATTTTAAAGCTGAATGGTGAAGAACAATACGTTGGAACGAGTTTATTCAAGACAGTAGTGAATCTACAACCTTATAGTAAATATGACATCACATTGGTTGCCTGTACCAACGGAGGCTGTACTGTTAGTGCATCCCAAACTGCTTGGACAATGGAAGCCCCTCCTCTTAACTTAGATCCCCCTAAGTTACTAGTGACAGATTCTGAATCTCTAGAAATTACATGGAAAGCTCCCAATAATCCAAATGGTAAAATCCAGATTTATGAGCTAAGGAGGAATGGATTGCTGGTTTATTTGGGTCTAGATAGACAATATAGGGATTTTATGTTAACTCCTGGAGTAGAATATATCTACACTGTTACTGCAAACAACAGCCAAGGGAGTGTCACCAGTCAGATAGCCAAGATTAGAACCGACCCTTCTGCCCCATCTGGAATGTCTCCACCTCTGTTGCATCCATGGACCTCACAGACAATTTTGGTTATTTGGGATCCTCCAGCAAAGATTAATGGCAACCTGATCAATTATACTATCATTCTTCGGGAGCCGATTAAGTCACAAAAGAAAGTGATTTATCTGGATTCATTCCATGATTCTTTTGGAAGACGGTCTTACAATTTAACAGAACTAAAACCCTATCACAGGTATGTTGTAAGCATACATTGTAATGAGTAAATGAGGAGGGAATTCTTGTACTTTAGAACATAAATTGATTTTCCAAGGCATAAGATTAGCTTACTGCATCCATGAAAAAGCTGGGAAGTGCATGCATATTAGTTTGTCCATTGTAAGAATTGTTGACTAAATTTACTTAGTCAATTAGTTTTGGGTTTTTTTAAAGTTAACCTTTGCCAATCCAATTTTATATTTCTAACAAATTTAGTGTTGTGTTCTTTTCTGCCCAGATGAGAGTATTCCAATATTTTCAATTCATATAATTACATTCTTATTCATCAAAAGACCTTAAATTACAGTCCAGTCTTTTTAAAGGAATGCATTTCTTCTTTGTTTGAATGTCTGCAAACTTGGTCTTGTGGAACATATGCACTTTATGTTACCTTTATATGTAATGCAAAGCCTAGATTCTACTCCCTCATTTTTGGTTTGTGTTTGTAAAGGTATGAAGTACAAGTACAAGCTTGTGGTCTTCTGGGCTGCACTCACAGTGAATGGTCATCCATACAAACTCTTGAAGCACCCCCTGAAATACAGTCAGCTCCTTTCATAGATGTCCAGTCAAGTCCTGATGGATTCCAGACTGTTCTTTCCATTGTATGGACTGACCCAAAGTACCCAAATGGAAACATCTTACATTATGAACTTTATCGAAGACAGCCAGTACCCAATCAACACAATGTCAGCCTTGTTTATAATGGTTCATCCACTTCATTCAAAGATGACACACTCTTGCCTTTCACCGAATATGAATATCAGGTATGAGGACGGGAGATTACTGTGAAAATTTCTGGGCATCTCACTGAGAAATTATCTTTATCAAATGGTTAACATACAGTATCTTAGCAATGGTATTATTCGCTCGAAGAACTGCTAGGGATCACAGTGCTTCGAGATGGCATAACAATTCTTCTTTATACATGAACTTGTTTTGTGATATAGCGAAGCTGACAGGTTCCCAGGGGCATGATGCTGAATGGATATGAGTGCCTTCTACTCCAGTTCTGATGCAGATGTAACTATTTTCTGCACAGGGTCTAGACATATACAAACTGGGAGGGGGGGAGGAAGTTTGTGTATATCTATTTCTCTATCTTGTCTTGTTGGCTGACTTCGTCCCCATAAAGAGTACTTCAGTTAGCAGATTATCTGAGTGATATAGCATATCCAGAGGCCTCTTAGACTTGTCACTACCAAAAGGCAACAATGGTTCCTTAATTCCAGTAATTATTCCTAGTGTCTTTTGAGCTGGATAAATCAGGATCTTGGGAATTTGATCAAGTTTTTTCACTGAGATTTTTTGGATGCCTCTTGTGATTCTGCATAGTTACATCTGGGATATAGATGGCTGCACATGGCAAATTTCAGAGGAATGCTTGACATCACGAGAAAGCCTGTGTTTCATCACTGATGATGGCTCTTCAATTATTTGATTTCCTACTTCTAATGATGCCATTTTCTTTGAGCTTTG
>JANHFL010000592.1:833236-856819 GCA_032468155.1 Oxyrhabdium leporinum
GAGGGAGGGAGGGAGGAGAGAGGAAATTAAATTGATGGGTTTTATGCAGTTTTAGCAAACACATGCAGGCAGTAGAACCAGAAGTTTTATGAAATCTTGGCTGTAAGCTGGCTGAGGGAATCTAAATAATATTTAGATATTTTCCAATTGGCCCTATTTTTCCTAATCCCTGGCACTGTGGCTAATAATTATGATAATCTCTGACCTTTTAAGAAATGATGAGTTTCCTTTGGAAAATAATATTGGTATATATTCAGTCTTCCAGTTTTAATTATTCAAAGGATAGGAATCTGGATATTTCTTCTAGCATGCCTCCTTTTAAAAACATTTACATAGGCTGTAACACTCTGTATCGAGGACACCCTATCATTTTGCACAAGGCTGTTCCTGAACATTATATTAAACAATAAAGTAAGGCCATATTTGGAAGAGTTACATTTCTCAAATTTAGGTTTAAGTAAAAGTCTAATTATCTACTTTGCTTTTGAATTACTTGAAAATTCTTACTGCGATTAAACCCATTCTTTTCAGAGATTCCACTCAAATTTAGATTTCACTAAAATGACACAATTGAAACTATCAAGCATTCTGAGACTGCTGGTAATTGGGGAGGGTTGTGGAAATGCACATTCACATGTTATGCAGAAATATGCAGTTTGATAGCATTGTGTGGCATCCACAAAGTTAGATTTCAGCTGATAACACCAGCATGCTGAATAAGAATTCAAATAAGCTGTAAACCGTTGCTCACTTATGTTTGTTTTGCTTGGTGTTTTATTAATCAAGTTTTTATTAACAGCTACTTTGAAATTAGTCAATGATGCACTAAGCCATATATGTTAGCAGTTAACAATTTTATTCTGAAATGGAGAAGGTGTCTTGGTGAATGGAAAAAAGCATGCCTGTATTCTTCTTTCGCAGATGTCATATGTAGCATCCCTCAGGGAGCTATTCTTAGACTTACTATTGTTGACAATATATTTATATTGCTTGTGAGATATCTAATTCATAAGTGTAGGAATTGACTTTTGATGAAACCCAGATTTATTTTTCATTAAGCATCATATTGATTCTTCTGCATCTCTCTCAGAGCCGTGTTTGTTGGCTATAAAGTTTTAAATGCAACTAAATTTCCTGAAATGGAAAGAAGGCCTTTAAAAAGAAAGCTGTCAGTCTTCACAGTCTAGCCTGATGGTTCTGACATTAACAATACAACTAAAGTCAGAAATAATAGTATATTTTCTTCTTTTTATTTCTGAAGCTTTAACAAACCTTTTAATCTAGGGCAGCACGAGAAAGATCTTAGGATGGAACAATTCTTTTCACACCAAGGACCCCAGGTTCAGTTCTGAAATATCCAGTTAGAAAGGAGAGATGGACAAAATACCAGGCAACATGGTGGTCATGTCAACAACATTAATTGGAATGAGAAAAATCCTGACAGAATTTGGCACCTACTCCAGGAAAGCATATTTACAGATAAATTATTAAAAAACTAAGGTAGCAGTATTTACTAAAAGACCAAAGAGACATAGACGGGCACTAGATGATAAGGAGATAGAACAAGTCACTTAAGTATTTGGGTACTGAGTTTACTGAAATGCTATCATGGAAAAATTGATATAGTATCAGTAAGAACAATGGCTATGAAATAAATGAGAGCCATTTGTTCTTTCCTTACTCAAAGATACAGGTATGTAAGTATCAATTTTTTAAAGATGGGCACAGAATGTCATATTATTTACAGTATCTTACATCCCATTCTCTGAGACAAGCTTTTACAGAACTTTGTTTTCAAATAATGCCAATAGTCTATTTGGATAGCAGATTCAAAGGTTTATCAACTACATATTGTTTATGCATTTGTAATAACTAACAGGTTTGCTCAGAATTTAATTTGACTCCTAAAATTCAAAGGCTATCTGGGATATCTTCTAAAGAAGCACAAAGAATTGCAATCACTAACTGCAATCTAGAGATCCACTTATGGTACAAAGATCAATGGTCATGCTCAAGGCTTCAACAAGTCAGTTTTATAACGTGACAGAGTATAAAAATGAATGCAAATCCTATACAATGTGCTTTGATTTTAAAATGTTTCAGTTTAGATATTAATCATTAGAGCTGTGGTTTCTATCTACCAAAGCAGGGCCTTTTCTTGGTGGCATCTGAATTATGGAGCATTGGGGAGCGGGTGTTATTCTGCAGAATTGTTTTTATATTGGATTTCAGTTCAGGAAATAAATGAAACTATCATTATTTATTCAGACATATGAAGCATCATGGGCAGTGTTTGGCTTAAGGGTTTAATAGTGGTCTAAAACAAGAGATTTTTTATATTTTGCTGGCAACTGTGGTTGGTATCTTCAGATGCAAGATGAGCTACTATGCCAACCACAGGCAAATGAGCAGGGATTGGCTGGGCTCCTATTTTTATAGCCGTTTACTCTTTGCTGACTACTGATTGGTTTTTAGTCAAGCTGATTTCCAGTTGTTGCAACTTAGTGAGGGCTGGTCTCTATGAAACATATGGGGAAAAAACAAATCTCAACAAAAATAGCCACTTTTGTTTATCTTTACCCTTTTGAAATCTTTCTACAATAATGAAGTTGGTGATTAATCTTTGCACAATTGCTCAAGTAAATAAAAGTCCCTGTTTAATTATGATAAATTCATACATACAGATACAGTAGTTACGAGCCTGCTAATTCTTCTTTAGGACAAGACCTCTTGTGCTGTTTGTTTCTGACATACTCGAACATCGTGATAGGCCTGTCTTTTAAAAAGACATTACTGTGAGTGCCTTGGGAGTGTCTATATCCCCTGACTGTTATGTGAATTGATATGGTTTCCTTGATTGCATCTTTTTATTTATACCGCATAATTTATGAGCTCTGAAAAGCAAACTAAAATGAGTGATGACTAACTACAGCCAAAGTAATAAATCAGCAGGCCTGAAAGAAGTAGTGATTTTGATCGAATCTATTGAATTAACTGTTGCCCTTAGTCAGTGCAGGTATTGGAAAGACCTTTTAATATCTGCTTATCTCTCTCCTGGGAGTGTTTTAACTATCTCATTATGTACCAATAGGAACAAATTATTAAATTGTCTGTCTTTTGGAGGTAAACATCCATGTTAGTTATGGATGCAATGAAATATTTAAAAGGAGCAAAAGTTGTCTGAAGCTTTGGTTTACTTGTTATAGTTTTAAAAAATATGTGTTTTTATCCCTCTGTCACAAAATCAACCAATTGTAGAAACTGTTGTTTTAAGGTTTTGGTTTTGGTTTTCTTTTAATGTGTCATTTATATCCAGAGTTCAGTCACCAGATTTTATTGTCTGACAGACAAAAGGTTCCAATTTTTTAATCCAAAAAACATAGCAGGATTAGATACTGAAACACGGAAGGTTTTAATTACAAGACAATCTTTTTTAAATAGAGGGACATTTACCACAAGAAGATAATCTACAATAATTTGGATACAGTGAAAAATTTTACCATGTCACTTCATCCATAAACATTCCAGGTGATGCCATTGTTTAGAAAGGTGAATGATTTGATTCCTATGAATTTGTATTAATAATTGAATGTGTATGATACTTGAATATTACACTTTTGTTTCTGAGCCTGGAAATTGTATGAAAAGTTTTCATAAAAGATAACTTTTAACTTGCTAACATTACATTACATGTTCTCATGGTCTGGAACTGCCTTTTACAATGACTGATTTTTTTCAATGCTGATGGTGTTCAAATGATGCTCCAGTTGTTTTGGGGTTTCACCCAAGGTACCTATTACTATGTCAAAGTAATGCCTCTCTAGGAGTCCTATTATTACTATGGTTCATCACACAGCCAGCTAGATGTTTAGACTGGATTTGACATTTTTATCCACCTATCGAGTCCTTCCCAAGGACCTGGGATAGACAGATGTTTGATTTATGGAATTAAATATATCATCATAGAATGTAAACTGTTCAAAGGAAAGCTGTCTTTTGCCATTATTATTCCTCCTCCTCTTCCTCCTCTTCCTTCCAAGTTATAATTAATTTTCTTGTACTCTTTACTTTCAGTCACAGTGTACAAGCATACTGTATGAGTCATACAATTTACTTAAGAGTCAACAATTCCCCCCAAAAATAGTATGATCCCTGAAATTTTAAAAAAAATAGTTAAATGACCATCTTCTTGCAATGATTAGTCTTATGACTTCAACAGAATACTTTAAATATGTCTTTCAGACTTCAGTTGCATAGCTGAGGCCACTGAAATTGGTTTCTTTTCTTGAATCTTCTAGTACCAACAATCTACTAGTGGCTTCTAGGTTGCAGTTGAAGCTACATCCACAGTAACAAGGTCCATTACATAGTTAAAACTCTTCACTTATGAAAGTATTTAGGACCTTTGGCTTCCTTTGCAAGTTGGAATAAATTCAAATGTTAACAGCAGAAAATTAGGAGATAGCATAAGAGCAAGTTTTAGTCCAGTTAGAACTGCTCAACATGAAAGCTTACTAAGGAATACTTAATACTAAAAATCACACAGACAGTCCCCTTGTATTGCCATTTAGATCTATCATTCTGATTGATCACTGTGTGTTTCACTATTATTGAGTCTAATTTAACCCTATATATTCACACATCCATCTATTCTATCTATTGCACCTGACATTCTACAAATTACTTACTCATGCAAATCATGACCTCAGTCAACCTTTTATGCTATTCGTGTTTAATTATACAAATGGTCTTTGATAAATAAGATTAAACATCCTCCCATATGTTTATTCTCTCCTTGATGAAAATAAAATTTAATTTTCATGCAGATTTGTTGCAGGTCTTGTTTAATAACTGCTGAGTTTCATATAGTGTGCAGATCACCCTGGTTTTGTGACGCTGACAAAAACAAAGCCATCTCCAAAGAAGAGCTTTGAACTAGACACTTTCTTAGCTATTACATCTTGGAATCCTTCCTGTGTGCATTGATTAGGAAAATATCATAAAATACCTGTAAAACCTTAGTAAAGATTATATCTTAGGCAATATATTTGTTGCTTTATTATCAATTTAGCAATATTATCAACTTATTACATGTTCAGTATAATCAGCTGAAGATGAATAAACAAAGTACTAAGAGTAGGCTGGATATATTGATTTGTTAAGTACACACAAATATTCATGAAGCTTTTAACACATACTATTTATATGTTTATTATATTTAAATGTTAATAACATGGATAAGTTTGATTCATGGGTGCAGCGTCCTTAACATTTCACATACAACTGAGTTCTGCTTTCTTATGACCTCCATAGATTTTTTTACTACTGCAGGCACTCTGGACTGAATATGTTATGCTACTAAAGGAGGGTTGTGACTTGAGCTGACTGACCTCATGCAAATGATCAGGAATGCTAGACGGTTTACTGCACTTCTATGTTATAACCTTTCCATGCTACTCAGTGTAACATTAAATAATTCAGCAGTAAGTTGAATGAACATTGATTGAACATGAGAGATTGCTGGACTAGATGACTGTGAGAGCTGTTAAGTCTCTCACAGTCTGCCTTTTTAGGCTTGAGGATCTCAAGAAAAGACTGAACAGCCATTTGTCCACAATAGTATGAGAATATCTGCACTGGGCAGAAGCTAGACTAGAAAACCTTCAAGGTCCCTTCAATCCTCTAACCCAGGGGTGTTAAACTCATGTCGTCATGGCATCATCACGTGACATATCGTGACTTTTTCCCTTTCACTAAACTGGGCATGGGCATGGCCAGCATGTGACGCATCCGGCCTGCGGGCCACAAGTTTAGCACCCCCACTCTAACTCTATGATTCTATGATAATACCAAGCATACTGTGGTAACATTTACTAGAATGTCAGTCCTGAAAGTTGTTCATGTGAGATCTTAATGAAATGTTGACATGCATGATGATCCTTTAAAAATTGTATAGTCCCTAAATAAGTGTACTTTTGTTTTTGTTTTATTTAATTTCCTAGTCCATTGCCTACAAAACCATTAGTTTACAGTTAAAATATAAAATCACACTTACCAGCTATGCCACCTGAAATTACATTTCAAGGCAAGATAATTGTCTTTTTCTAGCCACCTTGAGAGCTCACCAGAGATAAAAAGACAATAAATCAATAACCATGTTTCCCTAAAAATAAGACTGGGTCTTATATTAATTTTTGCTCCAATAGACACATTAGGGTTTATTTTCTGATTAGGTCTTATTTTTATGAAAATACAGTACTAAATCCATCCCTCTGGCTGGTGATCTTAACTGGCACTTATCTTGGGAGTAGTGCTTGTATTACGAGCATCCTGAAAAATCATGCTAGAGCTTATTTTCTGGATGGTTCTTATTGTCGGGAAAACATGGTAGTCAAACATGATAGTCGATAAATATGGAAGCAGACTACAAAAACATTTCCCAAATTCAGTTTGTTCTGAAGCATTTTCTGGTTTTTTTTGTTTATATATCAAAGGAGCCATGGTAGCACAGTGTTTAGAACTGCAGACTACTTCTGCTGATCAACGGCTGCCAGCAGTTTGGCAGTTCGGGTCTCACTGCCTCACGGTGGACTCAGCCTTCCATCCTTCCGAGGTTGGCAAAACAAGGACCCAGATTGTTGGGGGCAATATGCTGACTCTGTAAACCACTTAGAGAGGTCTGTAAAGCACTGTGAAGTGGTATCTAAGTCTAAGTGCTATTGCTATTGCTATTCTTAATCACCCATCCTTCTCATAGAGTGGCTCAGGGCAGCATAGATGGAGTCTGGGCAGTCTGTTTATAGTTAAATAAACAAAAGCCGAAATGACAATATGGATTTTTCCCTGGAATGATGTTTTAGGGCTGTTATGAATTCTTGTTTTTCAGGTTTGGTCAGTTAATTCTGCTGGCCGAACTGCTAGCAATTGGACAAAATGTAAGACTGGCCCAGCCCCTCCCCAAGGACTTGCTGCCCCTTTGTTTGAAACAGTAGCTTCTACTTCTGCTGTAGTCAACATCTGTCCTCCTCTAAAGCCAAATGGAATAATCACCCTCTATAGGTTCTTCTCCAATAGCACCAAAGGAAAGGAGAAGGTGGTAAGTATTAATCAAAATATTTTGAGTTGATGAAATTTATGGCAATGGTGGTTACTATTATTATTATAGGATTGTCCTCAATATTCCTCTTGATTGCATAGAATAAAGGTATTGCATATCTCAGTCTAGATTTTAACTATTACTGATGTGAAATTAAAAAAATAAATGAAATCAACTTTTCACTCAAAAAGGGCACTGGTGAGGGAAGAAGGATTATAGGATATGTCAAAATATATGCAGTTTTGGGGATGAAAAAAAAAAGTGGAAGTACTATTGATTACCAACCATGTCCATCAGTTTGGATATTGCTATTCGGGGTCTGGCTTAGTCACTGCTTCTTAGGAAGCTATAGGCCTGGTCTAAAACTGTCTAGGATTAGGTCAGCCAGCCAGCAGAGTTTTGTGGTTAAGATGTTGGACTAGAACTCAGGAGGCTATGAGTTTTAGTCTTCTGCTTGGCATGAAAGCTGGCCTAATGACTTTGAGCCAGTCTCTTAGCCCAACCTACTTCGTAAGATTGTTATTATTGTCGTTGGAAAAATAGGAAGAGGAAACACCAAATATACCTTTTTGAGTTATAAAAAAAGCAAAGGCAGGATAAAAAAACAAATGAACAAATAAATAGTTTGTCCAGCTGAGCATTGTGCAATACATAAAACTACTTGTATGTCAGTGTCTACTTCTGCTTTTGTTCTGTCATTTTCAGCTCTCAGAAGGAACTACTGCCCAGCAGACAATCCATGGACTTAAACCTTTTACCACTTATTCTATTGGGGTTGAGGCTTGCACATGCTTCAACTGCTGCAGCCAGGGACCAATGGCTCAAGTCACCACTCAACCAGCTCCACCCAGCCAGCAGCCTTCTCCCCATATACAGAACCTGACTTCAAGAAATGCTTCTTTTCTGTGGGATGCTCCTCAGGAACCCAATGGCATTGTGAGAAGGTAACTGCTCAGATATAATCAGATAAAAGCTATGGTTGGGAACTCACACCTACCTATTGCTTTAGCAATGCTCACTATCCTTTCTCTCATTTCTTTATTTGTTTCTGTGCCTTTCTTTCTCTTCCTTCACCAAGAGAGTTGTGTATTTGTGTATAACCCCTTTCCTTCTCTGCATTTTACTTATTCATGAAATCATTTTGATGTACAAAATTAATCTGATAATATATGTAATATATGTCTTTATAGAACTACAAAAATGGGTACATCAATTTGTTTAGATATTTTTTACTCCACCTTCATTAATTTATAAATAACTCAAGGTGGTGAACATACCTTATACTCCTCTTCCTCCTATTTTCCCACAACAACAACCCTGTAAGTAGGGTTGGGCTGAAAGAGAGTGACTGGCTCAAAGTCACCCAGCTGGCTTTTATGGCTAAGATGAGAGTAAAAATCAGTTTCTTGGATTCTAGCTTGGTGCCTTGACCACTAGATAAACTGGCTATAGGTTCAAAATGATGATCTCCTGTGCTTAACTGTATTAAGTTCCTTAATCCAACACTGACTAGCTAGTTAGTTTTCAGCCATTCATCAGGTTCTTCACAGATAGCCATGTTTACTGAATTGAGATCATTTTTTGCCAGTACATATATAGAAGAATAACAGTAACTTGCTGCTACAGTATTTATAAAACCAGTGTCTTAAAAGTACATAGGTTAAATTAGATCTTATTTTTACATCCATAATTTGGAGAAACTACCTAAATGTCTAACATGTATTTATATCTAGACTTTTGAAATATAGTATGACTTACAATTTGATACTGATTCTGAAAATACAACTGTGGAGTCTAGGTAATGGGAATTATCTTTATTTGTCCCTAATTATTGAAAATATTACTTCACTGCTTCACTGAAATAATGACATATCATTTTCCTATAAAAATCATGCATAGGCACATAAGTAGAATGAATGGGATATATAGAACTCTAAAGCAATTAAGTTGGATGTCAACCTTTCAATTTAATCAGCATTTGGTATTGGGAAGGATAAACTCACATTCACCAGAAAGAATTGACTTCACATATTGTGATTATTTATGGTTTGCTTAGCTATGATTTGCTATTCAAACCATAAACCATTTGATAATTTGGTAAGCTAAATTACCTTGGTTCACATATATCATAATGTGAATGGATTGCTCATCAACTAAGCCAGACACAAGCCATATTACAGTTGAAAGTAATATGCAAACCCAAGAAATATGTTTATTATTAATGCTGATTTCTTTTCTTATAGATATGAACTCCACATGTACACATCCTGTCTTCCTTGGTTACTGCCTATAGAAAAAGTTTGTAAGCCTGGACCTATTGAAGTGAGATATAATGGAAAGAACCGGCATTCCAGTGTGAGTGATCTTCAGCCTTATACAACCTACAAACTGAGAGTGGTATCCTACAATTCAGTTGGAAGCACTACTTCAGAATGGATTACTTTTACTACTGAAAAAGAGGGTGAGTTTCTACAGACAAAAATAAGGATTTGCATATGATTTCCATCATTTTTAGGCATGCTTTGTTTCCTATTACAACTATTAAGGGCTGAACCTGTAATTCTTAGAATGGTAAAAGAGGCTATGTAACTGGTACCCTATATACAGTAGCAAGAAAAAACCTTTATCTGTTTTTCTTTTAATAGGAGTTTTAAAACTGAGTTTTCAAAAACACCATTACTTTTTACTTATTTGGTAGGTTTTTAAAACATGGACAGATGTCTGAAAATGCCCAAGTTATAAGTTTTCATAATTTAATCTTAATATTTCTGTCAAACAGATTTTCTTGTTCCTTGCAAAAATTAAAAGTGAGTAACAATGTGAAATTGAAAATTAAGCAAATTTACCAAAACCTTTGTTGCTTACATAGTTTCAAAACTGTGCAGCTTTTGTGGTATGTTAAAAGGTTGTAAAATCAGAAGACTTTACTGTTGTTGGACCATATTTTCCCAATGTTAGAAATGAAATTAAATAAAAGCAGTTGAAATAGGATTATATTACCCAACTGAGTTTACTTTTAGCCAATCTCCTATAATTTTATTCAGTGTTAAACTTCATCCAATAAAAGTCTCTTCCAATAATAATTAAAAGATTTGTTGTAAGATGCTCAGATGGTCTATTTTTTTGCTTTCTTTGGCAGATTCTGAACATATTTAAAAAAACAAGGTCACATCTTGATCCTTTTTCTTCTTTGTTTAGCACAAACTCAGGGGAAAGTTATTTTCCTTTTGCATGCTTTTGCTTGTGCAGTGATGAATTAGACAATTGATTAAGTGATTGGTACAACGTATTGTATTTGTAATATTGTGAGCTCATTTACCTTTGAAATAAATGCTTTGAGAGGAAAGCATGCTAAAAATGTAGACAAATATATTTCCTAAGAAGTATAGAAAGCTTGATGAGAGTAGAAAGACCATCACTATCATGATGTTTTAAAAGTATTTATTATGAAAAAATATGTAATGTAATATGTAATGGAAGTTAACTATTTTATTTTCCTGTCACATTAATGTAATAGTCCCAGTTACTGAAACTGTAGTCAAAGTTCAATCCTTTTCAGATTCAGTTAGTTTATTCTTATCAAGAGTGTTTGTTAGACATTTTAATGATTTGGGAGGAAACTTGAGGAGGAATGTGAGAGAAAGGACATATAACGCTGCTCTCCTTCCTTTGCCTATGCCTTATTTGGAGTGCTGTCTCTTTTTAAAAAAGGGCTTGACTAAAGAGGAAGTGTAGCAATGGTGGAAAAAGGAAGAAACAGGACAGAACAAGAAGGTAGGTAAGAAAGTAGGTAGGAAGGGAGCAGACCCAAAAGAACTGAATGCACTGGAACTGAAGCAACAGCAGTTCCAGATGGGAGCAACTGACAGTCAAGGGTCAGGTCAGTGAGAGCAGTGAGAAAGTGCAGTCATGCCAACAGCCACAATAATGTCTGGTGTTGTAATTGAGTCCAGCAACCCTGAAACACAATAAAGACATCAGAGGTAGGCAAGGTGGAGAATTTTACAGGAGGAAATATTGAATGACGCTTCTGAGGAACAGCCACCAAATGTGAATGAAACTCAACACCAAACAGCACCTGCAGACTTCCAGAAGCAGAGAAGAAGTAGAAGACAAGATACATTCCCGGGACCATAGGAATGGGGGAGTTGAAGAGTTCCAAAAAGCAAACGAACAACAGCAACCATGGAATAAAAGTGGATAGATGAGTTTCTAATCCTTTGGCAATTCCCAGAATTCTGGGAATTGAAGTCCACATAACTTTGTGATTGAGAAACACTGGGATAAACTATAGGATGGTAAATGAAGTAGAAGTGGATAGGGACGAAGGTAAAGCAACACAGAATAAAAGTAGATAGAATTCCTGGGATTAAGAAGTCAACTAAAACTCTTTATGTTACAGTATTGACTTAATTGGAGGGATTTAGTTTGATAATAGTTTTTAATAGCATTGCTTAGCCTCAGTAATATTTTTTTCATGCTATTGCTAAGCCTTTTGTTTTTCTAACTCATCATCTCCCAAAAAGAACATGCAGCAGTGTGGAATGGGAACACCCATGAATTTTGTTTATTTCATTGGAAACATTTCTTATTGTAATTGATAATCATCCATTCCTTGAAACTACTAACTGAACAATAATAGATGTAAACATTCATAGAACAGTGGCTAACAATTTGGATATCAGTGTATTTACTCTCTTAATGCTCCTTCTTTTCTTGCCAGTTCCTCTATACAAATCTCCATTTATCATAATCGGAAATTTATCCACCATCTTCCTGGATTGGAGTCACACTTTCCTACTGAATGGGCTTCTGAAGGAATATGTGCTAATGGAAAGAGGGCAACGCATCTACAGTGGCTTTGATACCAGACTGTATTTGCCAAGGACATCTGACAAAAGTAAGCTTGAATATTCATCTTTAATCTTGCTTTTTAGGGCAATGTCCTATGTGCACAAGTCTTTTTAAATTACTTACTCCTCCCTAACTTGACCAGATTATCATTAAGACAGCTTGCAATCAATTTCATAATAAAGCAACTTCCCAAAATGTTTCCCCATATTGTGGTGGTCTCTCATGAAAGTAAGACACACAGCCATTGTATCTCGGGATGAGAGCTCAGAGACAACTCCAAAGCCCCCCTTTATTCTTGCAAGGGAAGACACATGTAACATCATGATAGGTCAGAGAAGATACATGCCTATACAATGAGGTGCTATATAATTGGCTAAGGTGCTGTCCATCAGGGAATACTAAGTGGAACTGGATACCTGCTTGTTAGCCAATGATTTCACCTGCTGGTATCAGAGTCTGTCAGGGTAGCAACAGGGCAGAAACTCTCTGAGTATGAAGCCAGAGATAAGAGGCCTGGGAAGAGTAAGGGAGGCTACTTTCTCACAGTACTCACAGTACAGCTGGTAGATTGCCAGCCTGCAATGAGTGATAAATAGCCGGCTCCATAGGAGGTTTCAGACTCCAGGGGAGGGTTTCAGATTATCATGGTACAGCTGGTAGATATGCCTTACCAGCCTGCACGTATAATTCCTACAATTATGGAAGAACAAAATCCTCAGTCAGAAAATATTGAAAAATATGTGACATGGAAATGTGACCAACTAGAACTACATTGTTATTTTTTGAACTCACTATCAAGATAGCATGATAGATTCTTTATCCATATTTTCTCTATGATTACTATGCAGCCTCTTCCACACCCATGTCCACATATCCACATACACATTCACATACAGAACACTGTAAATACTGTACCATGTATTTCTATTGATACTTGTATGAGCATGAGCTAGCCATATTGTAAGGAATTTTCTCTCATAATTATCAAAGAAAAAAGAGAAGCTGATTTGGCAGAAAAGAAATATTGTGATTAGTTCTGCTCATAACGATACCAGAATGTTCTAGAATTCTGAGATGCACAATAAGTTCTGAACTTTCATATGAAATATGAACATCATTCAGATTTGTATAAACTATTTTGTTCAAAATTAACTTTATCAAATCCTTCCAAAGAGGATTCATTTACTATAACGTTCTTTTTCTTGCCCATTTTTTTTCTGACATATTTCTGTGATCATCCTGAGAATGTATCAAACTTCTGACATGAATAGTCTAAATATCTACTTGTTAAAAGTTGAGTTAATAATTCACCATCAGCTTCTTAAGAGTCGATCTAATGATCTGTCACCAGTTCCTTAAAAGGTGGACTGGTGTTTTGTCATCACTGGAACATTTCTATAAACGAAATAGACTACGAAGTAAAACTGTTGTACCTAATTCTGACAGATTACTAGAAAGCTTTTCTAGTTGTCATATTGCAAACACTGAACAGTAATCTAGCAATAAGGGATATTCTTTACCTAGAAATTTGGATCTATCTTTCCCAATATTTCAATTCTTAATTTATGTAAAACTATGCAATCACCCTTAAAAATGATTCTTTGTAAACATTTAACTCTTCTCTATAGTTCTAATCTATTCTCATTTCTTTGGACACATTTTCTTTTTTTCCCTGAGATCATCTATTAATCTTCAAGAGCTGTAAATTATAGTACTTCAGTTTAACTTCCTTAAAGTCTCTCATTTCAGTATCCGGCAAATGTTCAAAGAAAGTGATAATTTAGCTTTTCCTATATCAAATCTTTTCCTGGATAAAATGTCAACTACTACTAGCTTTTTCCTCAGTGTATAAGTAATATGCAATTGGTATATCTTCAAAGTTAACAACAGTTTTTGAACCCTGTAGATCTTAACTTTCTTAACAATGGCTTCTTAAAATTTGTGAAAATCTGTCTTTATCATCACTATTTTTCCATGAATAAACTAAGGAAATACTGTACAGCCAACATAACGGCTAATATTTCTTGACATTGGGTGTAAGATCTACAGTATGTACAAGGCACTATAGATAAGTATTTCACTTTCAACATCTGATTCCCTAGTAAGTGAATTCCTCCTCAAAATGCTTATATACAGCATGTATTGACTTATCATCTGCCTTTAATAACAATAAATGAATGAAAATTATGGGAGACATTTTTCACTACTGATATACCAGTAGATAGAACAATACATTACATAATACATAAGTTATATCAAGACACTTACATTTGGGTACAGGTAAATCAGAATGGTTCCCTAACAAAGCAGATTAAAACCCAAAAATGTGTCCCCCAGTGTTGTATATTGGCTTCCTTCCACTTTAATTTTTATATAAACCACATTGTAGAAGAGCTTAATAATCCTTCCTTCCATGCTACATTAATAGGAAGTAGAAAGGTCCCTATATTACTGTATACAGACAACATGGTACTTATGTCAACAACATTAATTGGAATGAGAAAAATTCTAACATAAATTGGTATTTACTCTAGGAAAGAATACTTACAGATAAGTTATTCCAAAACCAAGGTGGTACTACTTTCTAAAGGACCAAAGAGATATAGATAGAAATTAAATTGTAAGTAGATAGAACAAGTAAGGTCAATTTGGGTATCCAGTTTACTGAAACACTAACAAGCAAATAAATATAGTATAAACAAGAACAATGGCCAGGAAGTCGGGAGTCATTTGGTCTTCCTTTGGCTCAAAAGGAGCATGGTTAAAAGGGGGAAATAGAAATCAAGGGAAACAATCTCAATTCGGGATTTTAGTAAATTCGAAGTAGAACTGGTCCAGAATAAATTTGTGAGATCAATCTTAGCCTTACTGCCATGTTTACCAGCATCAATTGAGATTAGAAGTGGGCCTTCCATTAACTAAAATAAGCTTAAAAAATCAATAGTGTATTATAAGAGATTAGTCCTCATGCTAAATATTTATTTGGGAAAAAAATGCTTCCACACCCAATATCTTGACAGTAATAGTAGAAGATACTTCTAATATAATCTACCAGGTCTCCTGCATGGATTGCTCCTGTGACTATGTAGGACAGACAGGGAAGAAGCTAAGCACCAGACTGCAAGAACACAAGTGAGTGGTCAGACAAGGAGACCCAAATTCATTGATAACCTCACATTGCAGTGAACAAGGATGTACATTCAATTTTGCTGTTAAAAATTGTTGGCCAAGTAGATACAAAAATATTCAGGGAAATGAATGTAATCTGCAAAACAGCTCCCTTGTCAGTCAACAGAAGTGCTGATTAAACACAAGCATATCACCCATTTGTACTACTCAGGTGACCTGAGGACACAGATAAACCTCCAAGTGGCTTCAACAACTCTCTAAAAGAATGCAAATAACCAGCTGTCTGCAAGAAATATAAATCCTTCCATTCCCCACCATCCAGTCAGAGCTGAAGAAGCTTCTTGGATGAGAAGCGAAACTTCTTCAAAGTAAAACAAGAAAGTCCATTTGCCTCTTGAAAAAGCACCTTTGGGACACCAGCTTATCAGGTACTTAGGAGCTGAGGACTTGCCAGCAGAAGGAAACAGCAGCCATTGACTTAGTAACTGGCAATCAATACCCCAATTTACAACTAAAAAAGGTCAGGTACAACCAAGCACACATAAATACTATGCACAGAATAGCCCAAAGCACACATTCTGGCGAGAGAGAAGTCCCCTGAAGATGGGCTCCAGCACAAGCCTGAAAGCTCAGAAAACTAAATCTCTGGTCCTGGTGACCAACCCAGATTGGATTGTTAATAGTAATAGATGTGTAAATTTGTGTCTGAAATTACTTTCACAATGTCACTTAATCAGAAACTGCTGAATGATATAAATTATTCTACATGTTTGTGGAGGCATTTAGTTTTAAAGTTTTTCGACAAGAGCAGATATATAAGCTTACAATTTTTTAAAGATGGACAAGAAATGCCATATTATTTACAGTGTCTCACATCCCATTCCCCGAGACAAGCTTTCACAGAATTTCATTTTCAAATAATGCCAACAGCCTAGTTGGATGGAATATATAAGGGATTAACAACTACACATCGTTTATGCATTTATAATAACTCACAGGTGCAAGATTTGATCCATTACTTATTATATTGCAAACTATACCAGGAATCTAGAGCTAGATTCATCATACCTTTGTTAATGCAACTGAATCGATCTACTTTAGAAGAATATATATATATAACTGTTGACTGATGTAGATGGACATGAAACAAGTTACTTTGCAATGACCATAAGGAATTGCCCATGTTGGCAAATAGTGCTGTTAATATTAGAGGTGATACATTGAACTGATATGGATAGTTGAAATTTTATATGAATTTTCCTGAAACATATGTTTGCAAACAAATGCATGTAGACCTTATATAACTATAAAAGTTTTAAGTGTATATATGTATATGGTATATATATGGTATATATGTGGGTGAGCTAAACAAGTGCCTTATTTTAATATAATAACTATTTTTGCTTGGTAGGTACAGGAATTCTATTCCTAAGACATCAGAATGAAAAAAAAATGCCTGTTGTCATTTTTCAAAAAACAAAATATATGTTTGCTCTACTCCCCTAAAACATGAATTAATTAAGGAATGAAAGTGTAATAAGAATCTATTCCCACAAATATTGCAGAGAAGACTACAGAAATTTTAATGGTGCATGCATAGATCTAGATATATAATTTAGGTGTATACCATTCATACATTTAGACCACTGAAGGCATCCTAATAATTTAATTAGTGTATTATTGTTTCAGCAATCAAAACAATTTGACAGCCCATTGATGGATTTCAGTTCACATGTAATGATCTCCATCTAATAAGCCATAGCTTAGCAGCTACACACCTATGTGTTTTGTTCTCATATGTCACCTTTTATCTTTTCTTTGGAGGCTAGTTTCAGGATAGTTAATACATTTTCTTAAATCTGTTTCCTGTGATGTACAAACGGGAAAAATATCATTTAAGTTGTTATACTTAGGTTAGGATCTTGGTTACAATATTACAACAGTGTGATTTTGGACTAAAACTGGGGAGATTGCAATTATCTTTCACTTTTGGTATCTAAATAGGTATGGATTTGCCTACCAATTCTTACTTTAAGTATGTTGTGGAAATATGACTCTGGTTGGGAAACTGTTGAAGTGCTAATTATTTTTTTTCCATTCTCCTCTCCTCCAATGTTACCAGAAGATGATCTGTTGGGAGAAGCTGCTGAGGAACAGTTGATTTGCCCTCAGCCATCCTATGTAGTATTATTTTCGCCTCCAGCCAACAATCAGAGCAACAGACTTTTAACTTCCATCTCACTGCATCTGTTCCAAGTGATGCCATGCTTAACAAATTAGCAGTCTTAACTCCCTCCCCAATCCCAATGAAACAGGTGCTTAGGTTAAGAACTCTTTGTCTGGCTGGCTGGCTGGCTCTAGACAAACAAAAACACACAAATTATAATAAACTCTCCTGTTTTCACCGGGAACAAATATTAACCAATGCTATGACATTAAAAAAAAAAGAATAGTTTAATTTAGTGTTTAGTTTACTTTATTGTCATTGCACCTTGTACAATGAAATTAAATGCCATCTTCATTATACATTATTGTATACATTGTACATTATGACTATAAAAATAAAACACAAACACACATCCTTCACATTCTATACAATTGAATTGAAACCCCCTGATATTGCATTAATATTGCACTATACAGTAGAGTTCAATATAGTTACTGCTCTGGGACAGAAGCCATTTTTCAGCCTATTTGTCCTTTTTTTTATTATCTTGTACCATCTGGCATATGGTAATAGTTCAAAAAAAAGGATGCCCAGGATGAGATGGAATGTTTTGAACTTTCTTAAGGCAGCGAGAGCTATAAAGCTCTTCTAAAGAGGGGAGAGGGCAACCAATGATCCTCTGGGCAATGAAGTTAACCTCTGGAGTGCTGTCTTGGCAAACCATACACACGCGTATTAAGTCAAATATTCTCTATGGTGCAGCGGTAGAAGGTCACCAACAGTTTTTTGGTTTTTGGTTACCCAGTCAGTAATAAAATTTGATGACAAATCTAGAACCTTAGAAATAATGCCGTTATTAACCATTTGGTAGAATTGGGATTTTCTATGGTTTCCCAACCCCACCCCATTCCCAGGGACTGGGAATTTTCTTTCTTTCTCTGTTAAGCTAAGCATTTAGGCTAAGGCTTCTAATTTTCTGCATTTCTTGCTTCCAGGCAACAGGAAAGAATGCCACAGGTTTTCAGCAATTATGTTTGATGGAGAACTTAAGAAGGAGCCATTAAAAACAGAGGATTGAGGGTTATGGTCATGCCTAAGGCTTCAGGGGATTTATCTCTGCCTCATCTCAAAAACAACCTGGTAGATTTAGCTAAGGAATAATGATTGCCCCATAGCATTCTGGCTGAGAAGCAATATGCATCCAGTTCTCATCATTATATTATGCAAATAATTTCTTTTTTTTCCTTTTCTATCTTTTTTCATTGTCTTTTATTTCATTTGTAATTTTGTTGTATTCATTTGAATAATGTTATGTTGTAATAAGAAGGAATGAGTAATTTTCTACTTTAGATTCCAAATGCATAAGTTTCATAAATGATACTGGCTATAAGCTTTGTTTCAGATTTGACAAAGGAGCTTCCTCCAGCTCAGTTTAGATAATTAGATTAGGTGTGTGAGAGAGAGGGGGGGAGGGGGAGAGGGAGAGAGAATGAATCATGAATCATCGTCAGAGATACATACAATGTCATACAAATCCCTTCTATTAATAAGATATAATATATTTTATTTGTATTCTTCAAATTCATCAGCATTATAGATGAAGAGAAAAATATTAATTAAATCTGCAGTGTTTGCTACTCATCAACCACCTCTGGGATTTTGACATTAGGAAGGGATGAATGACTTATAATTAACTGGAAATAGATATTACTCAGACTAAGAAAATGGCAGACATTTTTCAAAAGTCTCATAAGAATTTTGATTACCTACTCTTCTTTAGATTTGCAGTCCCAAAAAACCTTGCATAGCTCATAAAGTGTGGCCTATTTTTTTATTGTCACATACTCCTTATATACAACCTCTCCTATGTTAGCATCTGTACCATTTCTCTTAGCAGTAACCAATGAGTTTGGCCATTAATTGCAGATTGCTTCTGTCTTCCATGAGGTCAAAAGTCAATTTTTTCCTTTCAGAAATGCCACTCTGTGATTATTCTTAAGAACGTGGGCAAATCAATTCTAATTTAAGTTGTCTTAATTTTAAAAAAAAGCAGAATCTGAAAATAACATTATGTACAGTGTGCAATAGTGGCATTGTCAATTGGGAACAGTCTGAATAGATTGCACATGGTCAACCACCATCATCACTAAAAAAAGATATTTCTATATATTCTTCTCCTTTGCACTTATTCTTAATGACTTTATTGTATTTCTGCAATATTCTATTTTTTTGAAATTTTAATGAAGATTCTTTATAGTCTAAATAATTTGGAGTGATATATAGTTGGATTTGCAAAATCATTAGTAGAAAGGATATTATAAAAAGCTGAGATTGTATGGGCAAGAAGCCAGCAGGAATTGTGTTTACTATTTACTTCTGTTTACTAACTTATTAATGAACTCCCAATAAGAAAAGAGTTGAGTCTGTTGCTGCTTTATTTGCTAAATTTTCTAAAGAAAGTATAAAAATTTCCTTAACTATCCAGTCAGTTAAGGTCTAGAATCCAGGAGACTGCGAGTTCTACAGTAGTCCTGCCTTAAGCATGAGTGACTTAGTTGTTAGGAAAATAGAAGATGGAAAAAGTATTAGGTATGTCTGCCACCATGAATTATTTATAAAAATAATAAAGATGTGATTAAAAAAAGTACCTATCATCTTTTCTTTTCTTGTTCTTATTCTTATTCTCATTTAACCAGAAAAGAATAGATTCCTATTCAAATGAATAACTTTGCTCTTTCTCTGCATTGTCAAAGGTAGCTAAGGCAGCAAATAAAAGTAGATAATCCCTGTTATTTTAATATTTCTAATCACTTTTTGTCTATGTATTCTATGCTTAAGTTTGCAACATACTTAACTTTCTGCAAACCCACCCACCCATCTTTCCCTTTAAAAAAAAAACTTGCTTTATCCAGTTGCTTTCCTACCTTTAATATATCCAGACTAGGATATCAACCACCATAGCCTTTCTATATTATGTTTTAGACAATTAGCAGCTCAAAATCTCTGGGTTACTTTTCATGCTAATAAGCAAGAAAGAACTCCTAGCCTTGAAGTTATTGCCTGTTTAAGATTCATGTATAAGAGTGCAAAGTGTTAATTGTAATTAATGAACATGGGGAGATTTTTCCTTACCTCATTACCTATGTTTGATAAATTGCATTGATGGATTTATTAACCATAATTTAAATTTTTGACTTCCAGAATCCATAAACTTCTTTAACAACTTCAAAGTGTTTAGGTTCCAGCATAATGGTTATCCTGTTCATTACATTTTCTTAATCTTATCTGAGGCTTTTCAAGAGAAGTATGCATTCCAGTCACTAAACTATGATCAAGTAGAAAAGAACAACAAGCAATGATGCAACAATACTCAAGGCTTTCAACCACCAAACAAGAGGGCAATACTGAATAAGATGTTATTTGTAACACTGGGAAATGCAATATAGTTCCTGATATTGAGATTTAGCCTCTTCCTTTCCTATCCTTTTTATAATTGGCTTGAAAACAGACACAATTGATAGAGAATAGACTCTTCGGCATTTATTCTAAGGAATCAAGTGCTTCTAGGTTTTGCAAAACTTTACAGTTCCCAATTGGAAAAAAAGAAGTGTGCTATTTAAGAAGTAAATTGGATTTTTCACCAATCATTAGTAACAGCATTAAATTATTTTCAGAAGAAAATTATGGGATGTTAAAAGACAAAAGTTCCTGACAAAAGAACTAGAATATTTTAGATTTCCTACAGAGCTGGATTGTGATTGATTTGAGAGAGATTTGTTATACTAAACTTCTGTCCAATTTTGAGTGAATTTCTGCCCATAATAATTAGGGATGCTATGTGTTTCATTTAATGGATGTCAGTCTTTTATTACTTTTACTGTCACAAGCCAGAACTCTGTTTAAAGGAACCTTTGCTTTTAATGCTTAATCTACTTGATTAAAATTAAAAGCCTTGGAAAGAGACCGTAAGCCTTGAAAGCATCTTTCAACAGAAGAACTTGGGACAGCAGATTACTGTAAGCAGCCATAAACATTGCCTGGCCAGATTCCAAAATGCCATGTTGGACTATTGGGAGTTGTAAATTAATGTACATATGGACGGGACTGGGTGGAAGAAGATGCTCTAAGGTCTGAAATAGACTTATGTATGCAAGGCACACTTTCTGTATGCAACATATATGTGTATCTATGTGTGAGTGTATATATGTGTGTGTATATTTTGTATTTATTTATGAATCAAATTTATATGGCTGTCCATCTCACAAAAAGTAAATGTGTAGTACACAACAATAAACAATAATCCAATTATCTTTATTGAAATATTATGTAAAGTAGTCCAGTTAGGGGAGGGAAAGACTACTTCTCTGTTTCAATATGATGTAAGAGGTTGTCATCCTGGAAATCAATTTTAACATTACATAATATATAACAATGTACAAGAAATGATTACTGCATTGAAAAAAAGAACTTCTTGATACTTTATTCTTATAGAGAATACAATAATACTGAATTACAGAAGAACTACAAATTTTGCCTAAGGTTATTAGATATTTTATAACATGTTATATTCTAACAAGATACTAATAAAGAAAACATACTTAAATATATCCCTTTATAATATATTAACTATTGCAATATATTTTATATGTATGTGTGTGTGTTTTGTAATATTTAATATTATAATAATATAACATATTATTTAAATATCTGTGTTATACAAACTATTGTTAAATGAAAACTACAGTAAATTCAAGTGATTCAATAAAAATATTTATCTGAAAAAAATGAATGCAAGTCTCTTTCGTTAGCTAGAAATTATATTGTTAATTAATAAAATGAAGTATTTAAATTACTGTATTACCATTCTACATTTATCGTGAATCTGCTTCTTTTTAAAAAGAGTAATATTTAAGATACTTTTCTAATAAAGCAATAACTTCAGCATGTATAAAACATTAAAAAATCAACAAAAAGAGAGATGCTCTTAAAATAGTTGAAATATTTTTGAACTCATATGCAGACTGACAATATTGCTTTCTTTCTTAAGTGCCTTCACTTATGGTGAACTAAACTGTCAATTTCATAAGTGCATTTTTAACCAAGTCACATTGATTATATTAATTTTTTTAAATATATTACAATTTATTAAAATATATGTATTAATATTATTCTATATTTATGTCTGCTTGTGTATGTGCATCAGCTGGTTTCACAAAGGTATTTTATAGCTCCAAATTTAACCCATTTTTAAAATCATCATGTATTTATTTTTCATCAGTAAATCACCAAGCATCTATAAAATACATATATTTCTAGTTCTTATTATTCAGTACAGCATGAGTTCCAATAAATGATAAAAGTCTTCAAAGTAATTTTTTATGGTATTCAAATGGCCCTGTTACTTCAGAAGAAATGAACAACTAAGTTAGCATCATGTTTTGATCAACAATTCATCAGATAGAATTATATTAAATGGGACGGATGCTTACATCTTTTCAAAAACATGAATATTTGGCCTGAAATTAACCTGGCAAGGTTGCCAAGTGCCATTCTTAGGGATCTTCCTTGTTTATCTTGCCTATGAATAGCTGAAATGTTTTGTGCTATTTAACTATCACCTTGTGGCTTGTTCAATAGAGGTATCAATTAAGCTAAGATTCTTATTTTCTGAATAAAAAGTTCTCCCCCTAAAGAGGAATGTCTAAACATGAGGCAGTTATTTTGATATTGTCTGATTTCTTTGAGACTTTATTGAACACCGTGCCCTACTTTTCTATTCCTTGGGTAAAAGATGCCATCTTGTAGCTAGTTGTTAGACTTAGCAAAAGCTAAAACCCTTTTTATCTTTGAAAAAGTGTCCCAATTAATTATAAAAATTCCAATGAATTGTATTTGTAAATTCAACATTTACCTTTCACATAGCACTCAGATCATCATGCATCAACTGGCTTTAAGTGAACTTCAGTTAGATTATTAACTACCTAGCACAAGTTTTACTATATGTTTCTTACCACTGGAGTGAAAGATATCGATCTATCTATTTCTTTTTCTCTTTCCCATCTTTCATCTCAGTATTTCTAATGTATCTGATGGTCAAATGATAAATCTGGGTTCAGTAGCATAACCTCCACCCTAAAATGGGTTTTAGTATAAATGCCACATTTCAGAAATGATTTTGAAGACATTATCAAACTGTAAAAGTTACCTTTTCTTTAGTCTAGCCTTTCTCTTAAAAAATATGCCCATAATGTGTGTGTATGCATACATACAGAGAGAGAGAGAGAGAGAGAGAGAGAGAGAGAGAGAGAGAGAGAGAGAGAGAGAGAGAGAGAGAGAG
>JANHFL010000592.1:879146-890491 GCA_032468155.1 Oxyrhabdium leporinum
TGGTCCTGAACCAACTGTTTCTGGGTGTTGCACAATTACACGTACAGCCCCAGAACTTGTGCCATATGCAATCTCAATCCAATTGCCACTTACACCTGTACAAAAACATGAAACAGAAATAATTTTAGCAAATTATATTTGCCCAAGATGGTGCAGGAGTGCTGCTGAGGAAAGATGTGGTGTTTACATTTAACTTTACAAGATTATTTCAGCAATTATTGCACTTATAGTTCACAAATAGCTCTCTTCCCATATATTATGCATCATTTCAAATATTGGAAATACTGTTGAAGGTGCAAGTTACAAGACAAACACTTCTGATAGACTATACATTTCAATTTTTACCCTAATAATAAAATCAACAAAATTAACTTAGGAACCAATAGTATAAAGAGTATAAAATTAGCAAGTGACATTTTGAAATTCAGATACTATTTTTAACTACTTTTTGAGGAAAAATTGTTTTGAAGAGAAAGATACAATTTTATCATATAGCAATAGTAATAAATCTCTCTTGCAAGAGCTGTAGCACTGAGTATACTAGCACAAGGGATAGAATGGCATATGCATAAAATCCATAATTGAATAATAATTCTACAGTAAGATGCATTATCTCCATAATTTTCTTCTTAATTCTAAATGAGTCACAAATATTTTGTGTATGGATAACTAAAGAACAGAACTGAAGCAACATTAAATGTTTTTAAAGTTGACAACAGGATAGTTTGACAATATCATATTCAGCATCAATTCTATCAAGATGGTACAAACTTGTTTTGGGTGTAAGGTAAACACTAAGTGCAGTTATGGCATCATTAGAGGGATCGTGATAAAGTTCCGTAACTAGAAGGTCATTATCTTTCATTCGCAATGGAAATTTTTGCATATCTGCAAAATAAAGACATATATAAATTATTTTAGAATGCAACCATTTCAGATCTTTAAAATGTTCACAATAAAATTCCTGAAACAATACTTTCAAGAGATAAAAGTAAAACCTCCATAAATCAGCGGTCCCCAAACTTTCTGGCTTCACAGACCTGCAGTAGCAGTGGAGGTGGAGGGGTGGGTGATATTTCTCACGTGCAACCCAGATCCCGCACATGCACAAATGAAGCTTTGTGAGCTTGCCCACTGTTTGTGTGAACCGGTTCCCAATGGGTCATGGACCAGTACCAATCCGTGGACCAGGGGTTGGGGACCCCTGTTCTAAATAACCCATAGGATTGAAGTGTGAAGTTAATTCTCAAAGTTGGGAGAGAGATTTCTGAGCTTACCAATATAATATATGGAACCATTGTTACAGCCCAGCAGTAAGAATGATCCTGCAGTATCATAGCTAGTGATTGGGACAACATCTTGAACCTAGTAAATAAAATAAAAACATCAACTTTCCATTTTGTTTCATATGCTTTTGTGTTTGAGTAGCACTACATATGAGCCATATCATCTAAAAGCATTATGTTTTATACAGATTAAACTGGAGCAATTTAAAATTATATTAAATGTAAAGATGTCTTTCTCACATTTTTCTTTTAAAACCTCTGAGAGAACCCTTATACCAGCGTTGCAATGATTATTTTCAAGTTATTGAATTAATATCTATAACACAATATGCATGTGTAAAAAGCATGGGTGCTGGGAAAGGAGAGAATGTGTGTGTGTACATACATGTGCACACATGCCAACTGCAAAGAGGTCAGAAAAGGCTAAGGAGTTGTCAATACAACAGTACCAGATGCACATGAAAGATCCCAGACAGAATAAGTCAAAATAAGCTGGATAATGGCAGACTATAGTCTAAAAGGTCTGGGTAGATAAGCTGGGAAGAAAAAATGGAAAGTTTTTTTCCTCCCTTGACTGCAGTCTCAAAAGTTAGCTGGCGCACTGGCAAGCAGGAAGATGTCAGGAGTGGGAGATGCCAGAAGAAGGAGAACAACTCTAGATAAGAGAAAAAAAGCCCAAAAAGTTAGAAAAGAAACACTGATGGTACTCAGAAAAGATCTTCCAGAAAGCCTTCAAAAATAAGATGGAAGCCAACCGAAGAAGGCACTGCAAAAACAATTCTCACTGAAATAGATGACAAATGTTATATTGTTTCAGAAAGGGGGTAGGGTGGGAGAATAAAATCTGGAAGGAAAGAGGAACCATGGTAGCCAACTTCCCCTTTTAGACAACAGACCTTTCCCAGGCTTGAATAAATAAGACCAATAAAGGAGAGGACAGCAAACTTGTGATTGGAATCAGTGAGCAAGTGACTATGGGAGAAAGGAAGTGATTATTAATATAGTCTAACTATATAGAACTAAAAAAGGTAGAATAATAGGGTAAAGAAAAACTTAGCTCCTAGTTTCAACTGCTATATTAGTTTTTTTAAAGCAGATTTTTTAAAGATATTCATAAAATTACTTAGTTGAAAGACGCCATTTCAGCCATTGAAGTCAATTTCCTAATTGGTTCCTCTATCAAATAGATGTTACATTTTAGAAAGATTCCCCTAATATTCAACTGTAACTTTATTTCATCTAATTTGAGATAACTATTGTGTTTCTTTTCCAAGTAGTTAAGGTTATTGGAACAATCCAGCTCTTATTACGATCCCTCTTGGTTGTTTCTTTCCCCCCTTAAGGTTAACCAATCCCCCAGTTACTCTTAATTTCTACTTGTCTTTCCATCCACATCTGATATGTGTGTGTGTGTGTGTGTGTGTGTGTGTGTAAGATGCAATGGAATTATTTCTTATAATCTACATTTACTGATGCAGGGTAAATATGCAGTTGCGTTTTTAGCACTCATTCATATTACTAGCATCTAATCAACTTGAGATTAACTGTAATTCCAAGATTGTTCTCACATGTACTCTAGCCATATCAGCTCCACTGATTTATACCTCTGTGTTTCAGTTGTTTAAGTACTTTGAACATTTCTCTAGGATTTCATGCAATTATTTTTCATTTCACTTTTCCAGCCTATCAAAATCATCATTTTATTTTTCTGTCTTTTAATTGCAATTTTGTAGCACCTTAAATTGGCAAGCATATCCACTTTCGGGCATTTAGTATATTATGCAAATAAACTATGCCCAAAATATTCTAACTACTTCAATACTATTTGAATAGCAGATTTTGGCTATGCTCTTTACGCTACCAGGATTTTGCTTGAGAATTAGCAGTCTACCTCAGCTTACTACCCAAATCCTTAGAATGAATTATGTAAACTTTACAAAAAAAAAAACAAAAACTTTAAAGGGGATTTTAAGCTATATTCAGGAGACACGTCTAAGATTTCAATAAATAATAATTATATCACTTGATTTCTTGAATTCTCCCTGTAGTACTTATTGGCATGACAGTCACTTATGTATAAAATCAGGATTTATTCAACCAGTGATGTAGTATCCCAAGTCTATGCCTTAGGTCACTTTTGCCTCTCGAAAATTACACGGCAGTCTCTTGGATTTCCTTACTTCTTTACACTGAGCTATAGAGACAACCATCTGGTTGTGTTACCAGGTTTGCTTCTTGCATGAATGCCTCTCAGTCTTGAATATAATCCAAGAATCTCTATTTCCACTGTCAGAATGCATAATGTATAAAAATTGCACAGCATTTGAGAACAGAAATATAAAATAGCTACCTTTGAGAAATGATGTATCATTAGTTGAGAAACTTTCAGATGGTTGAATTTCTAAATTTCTCAGGATTTTACACAAATGTAATTTGACTAATCATGAAAAACCTTTCTGGTTACTGAAAAGTTCAACAGAATGGGTCAACCCTACCTCTTCTAGCAAAACAGCAGAGCTTAAGACTTCTTCCTGTTCCATGGAAGAAACCTTTCCTTTCAGCAACATGCATGACTTCAGCTGATTGTAGTAACATTTTTTATTTTTTAACTAATTCACTGTAACAATATAAAACCTCGGGATGGGCAAAAATAATTGGGAAATGAAAGAAAAATGTATAGTAGCAAACACAGAACAGTAGTTAACAATTTGATTCTTGGTCCCCCTTGAAACATCTTGGGATCTTTCCCCTTTTTGGTAGATCAGTGACAAGGAACATATTTCATATTAAGTCCAACTACTGTTGTTAGTCATAAATGATGAACCCAACATGAAAGGGCTATACTGCAGCAGCATTTCCAGAAATGGTTAACAGAAGTTAAAACAGACTTTATAGCGGGGAGGGGGGGGTGTCAAACTCACGGTCCGCAGGCCGGATGCGTTATGCGCTGACCATGCCCACCCCCATTTCAGCGAAGGGGGGAAAAGTCATGATACATCACATGATGATGTGACACTGCAAGTTTGACACCCCTGTCTATAGCATCACGTGCCCAACAATTACATCTGCAGAGGTAAACCTATCTACCCCATAATGCTTCATGAAATTAGGTGTTTCAGCTCTGGTGGTGCCTTGTAAATATCTATTAGTGGGAATCCCATAGTAAGAATCTCAACCACCCCTGCAATGAGATCAATCAGCTCCAGAAGAGAACTGCCATACATCTGGGAAGATGATATTATAGTAGCATCCCCTGCTTGGTCATCCTCACAAATGTGCCTTACTTCCAACCATCTGCAGAACAGATTTACTTGCCAGGGGTTTCAGATACATAATAGCCACTTTCTTGGACTTCCTTGGGTTTTTTCTTCTTCCCCTTCTTCATTTTTTTCTCATGAGCAACCCTACCTGATACCTATTCTATCTAAAAAAAGTGCCATAGGAAAATCAATAAAGCTGAGAGGGTTGTCTGCATTGCAGGGATGCTTGCAGCCAGCATTGCTTGACTCCTCTGTTTTTGCATCACTGTCTCCAGAAGCTCTTCTACCTCTTGGATCAGCCCACTTACAAGTCTGGGCAACTGCTTAAGACCAAGTTCTCCTGGGTTCTAATATTCAGCTATCACGCTGCCTCTTGGCTGCAGCTTCTCTTCAGCAATCCAATTAGAGCAGTAGGACAGGCATAATTTGCATTATATCTTGGTCTCTTTCCTAGACTACCTTCTCTTCCTTATTGATGTTTGTGTTTGTCCCTCAAATTGGAGCAAGAGAAAATCTGTGGTTTGCCTCTGAAAGAAGTGGTCATTTCTACAGAACAGGAATACGTCTTAAGCCCTGCTTTCCAGATTAAAATAAATAAATAACAGGAGTCAGCTCCATCTTTAACAAACATCTTTCCTGTTAAATAAATTTACTGCAAAATAATAAAACCATTATAACTGTTGCTAGCTAAATGATAAATCTATTGTATTGCAGTTATCATAACTGAAAATTATGAACAGATTTTTCAGCAATAATAAAGTACATTAAAAATGAACAAATATACTGATTAAAAGTTGATGTCCTTTTTGAACACTAATAATGCATAGGAGCAAGCAATTCTGTTTATATGTACCTGCCAATGTTGAGTCACAGCATTCCATACTCCCACTTTTCCTGTATGACTGGTGGCTACCAACTGGTTACCAATGAAGAAAAGAGCATCTACTGGGACTCCAAGGCTAAATATTCCTATCAGGAGAGAATGCCACATACGGATGTATATTAAAAGCACAAACTGGTCTAATACATTTTAAGATGAAATAATTGCAGTATCCAATTAAAATGCTGTTGAAAGTATAATATCACTAGTAATCATTGCCTTTCTTATATTTTTAATTATAGACTGATTGGTATAAATACCTATGGCTTGGTACATAGCCATGACTATGTTTCAGCTGAGGTTACATCAGCCATGACTAAGATAAGGTTAACTTATTTTGTTCTTAGTTATTTGATTCAGAGGTAGCTGACTCTTCAGTGACTCTGAAAAGGTTATAACTAAAAGTAAAAACAACCTATGTCCAAAACACCCACAATCAACCAGAAGACTGTAGTACCACAAAAAGAAAAAATAAATCCAGAAACTGTAAGTGCTCTTTCTATCCAAAGTCTGAGAGAACAACCAGACTTTTAATCATTTCTGGAAATTTGTTAAGGTGGGAGACATCTAAATCTCTATGGGTGGGAACATCATTCCATAGGGCAGTTGCCATGAGAGGAAAGGCATGCTTCTTGAATTCCACAAAATGTCATTGTTTAATTAACATTGTTTAAGCATGTCCAGTCTGTCCACACCAAATAAGCAGAAATATTTGATGACAGGATGGCCCCTCAAATAGTTAAGCCCTACTTTTAAAAAATTTCAAATTAAAATATAAAGGATCTTATGTTCAAATATTTACATTGTGTTAGCCACTGAGAATTGCTAAAGTGCTATTTGATAGAAATGCAAACATGCCCAGGTTTATGTATGGCTGGGTGGTTTTTTATCTTTTCTATCAAAACCTATACAGAAAACACCTCTATCTTTAAGCTTTATGAAGGAACAATTAACAACAAAAAGGTGTTGTACTACTTTAAAATAAAGGACAGTAGCCTCTATGGTTTTGGCCTGTAAAGAACAAGTCTGGTAGATAAAGTGACTAGAAGCTTTCGTACTTAAAATATTTCACATTAACATGCAGAAATCTTAAAATATATTAAAATACATAGTGTAAGCCAAACAGAATTGTCAAACTGCACAGACTGAGTCTGTTTCAGGAGAAATTATAAATAAATACCAAATAATAGTAAATTCCAAATCATTTTTTGGGGCATATGACCTTCCTTGAGGTTTTACTCTATTTTCAGCAGCATACATAAAAAGCAGGCAATAAGAAAAAGGAAAGAAACGACTGGAAATGATTACTCTTGAGGAAGTTCGGTGAAATCAAGGAAGACAGCATGAATAGTCTGACGGAATTTAAAATGTCACTCCTACTTAAGCTAAACAGTCATAATGCCATCCAGAGGGAAGACAATGGTAAAAGTAGTGACAGATGCTTGTCTTAAGGGGATTTCTCTGTAAAATATTGTGTATAGCAGCAATCGAGTACCAGCTTATTACGTAAGTAACAGTGAAGGGAGAAACAGCTTCTAGGAGATGCCAGGTTTGATAATATTCCATAGATGGTATCAGTTTCTGAAGAGTATATATAACAACACATTGTTTTTCTGATTTGTTTTTGTTTTCCAGAGAACATTATTTCTCTCTCCCAAGGCAGGGCTGCTAACATTGCAAGAAAAATGGGCTGGTAGCAGTGTCCAAAAGAGAATACTCTTTCTTATTAAATCATTATAAAATCAATGCAATAAATCAATCACACCTACACTTACATAAGTAATACATGTGCGCTGTGTTCCATTTGCTCTGTTAGTGGAGTAAATATCATTGATTTTGTAAATTATTTAACAAGCTCAGAATTAGTAAATTGACAGTTTTTAAGAATAAATTAGTTTTCAGTGAATAGAAAGGCGGGAGTATGTGATCTCCTTAATTGAGTGTTCTCTCGATTCAACTATGATCAAATACAGAAGAGCTGCACATAATCGATCAAGATTCAGCAGATATTAAGAAACAATATTTCTGTAATATATTCTTGGTTAAAAACAAATAGTTTACTGCAAGTCCTTCCAATTCAACCTATGAAAATAAAAGTATAGCCATATTAAAAAAAAACAGTATACATAAAGAAGTGAAACACAGCACATGCTCACCTATTTCGCTACCACTACCACCATCCTGGATGCTCCATAAAATGATACTGCTTTCAGATGCCACAGCAACCATTTTATCTTTGTCACCATGTGGACCACCAACAACCTTTGCATTCAGAGCCACACGTTCAATGGTCCAGTCTAAGTAAGGACTTGTAAAAACTTGTTGCCACCCAGAGGATTCTTTAATTCTAGGAAAAACATATATGAACAGATGTCTTAAGGCTGGCCTTCTAAGATGTACAGGAATTTCAGTACAAATGAGTTGTCCAATCACCAGAAGCCAGAAAAATGGTTGGAAACATTCTAACTCAATCCTATATGCTACATATAAGTTACAATACTAAAGAACCTTAGAATTAACACCTACAAGATAAAATTTAAATAGATGCTGTCACAAATCACTGACTTACAATAAATCCTTAATTCTGGTTTATTTAATAGACATATTTCAGAACAGAGTAAAACCAAATATTTTTTCCACTACCTATGTAATTTTCTCAAATAAGCACATGAAATAACATCATTAGAATTTCTAGAACCACAAAAGGAAATTAAATATATGATTATTTATCTTCCAACACTTAATATTCCTCAGGGATTATGTCTTCAGAATCAAGAATGAGAAAGTGCCACAATTTCAATGTAATACACAAAAAGATAGCTGGGAAAGGAGGAAAGATGTAAGAAAAGATAAATGTATATTTCTTAAAATTATGTAAAAGATTTTATACTGTATAAGAAAACTAAAGAGAACAGAAAAAAGCAGATGTCTTTCAGATAAAACAGGCATATTATCTAATCTCTTTATGCTGCTGCAACGTGGCCTGATAGTTACTAAAAGTTATTCAAGGAAAAGAAGTCAAGTGACAGTGCATATAAAGCTAACAAAATCAGCTCTCTCACTGCAGCACTTTGCATAATGACAATCCTAGTTTTTTTATTACTTGTTTGATTTACATCCCATCTTTCTAATAAGATGTGACCATATTAGCTAGGAACTTGACTACATACAAACCGGCAATATAAATCATACTGGAATCGTGCTATAAACGTTAGAAATCCACAGAATAATTTCATATGGAGTTCCAGAGGAAAAGGACAGCTATTTCATTTTTACAAGGGCATCTTATTACCTTAATTTGTATTAACCCCTGAAGGAATATATATATGCTGGTGCATATTTAATATGTAAAAAATGACTTGAGCTCAAATCATTTTGAATCTGAAATGGGTTCTTCCAACCTTGCAAGAAATGATCTGCGGTCTAAATAATAAGACTGGAACAACATCGTGTTCTTCCAATGAGGTCAAAGCAGCCCACAGCAAGACATATGGCCAGCATTGCAAACATTCTGCACAACCCAGGTAGGGATTTATTCTTAAACATGTAAATTCAGGTATGACACTTTACGGTGGAAAGTAGCCATATTGCTATTACTATAATCCTATGAACAGTACAACTTAATTCAGGAAATGAGAAATGGCATTATTATGAAATCCAAAGCGCTTTTCAGGTTTTTCTACATAGGAATTATCTTAGCAGTGAGATCCAATTGCTACTTTGAATCGCCAATCAAATCAAAGGTGGTTCTCAGCTTATGACCACAATTAAGCCAAAAATTTCTGTTGCCAAATGAGATATTTGTTAAATGAGCTTTGCCCCATGGTGTGACCTTTCTTGCCACAGTTGTTAAGTGAATCACTGAAGTTGCTAAGTTAGTAACACTGTAAAGTGTTTGGGCTTTCCCATTGACTTTGTTTGTCAGGTTACAAAAAGTGATCACAGTTTGAATATAATTATTGCTTTGAAAGAGACTGAACGATTTAAAATGACAATCTCCATAGGCAGTGTTTATCAAACCCATGGTACAGCACTTTTTCACTACACGACTACTAGTACACTATGATGGATGGACTCTGTTATTATGGCAATGGTTGCACCATTGGAACACCTGAAAGAGTAGTAGGTGATCACTAAGAATAGAAACTGACTTGATGGAATATTATCAATCAATCAAGTCTATATCTTTGCATTCAGAATTGCTATATAACAAAGCACGTTATCCTCTGTGTACTTTTAGAGTTACTTATACTAATTAGTCAAATGTAGTGACAGTACCAGCAGATTGCTACAGGAACCAATTTCTCATAATGGTAGATTCCTCTATACTGGATATCTTTGAGTGGACTCTAGATGCTTGGATTTCTGCACTGAGCTAGACAGGCCTATATCTAAATTGCCTCTTTCAACTCTATGATTTAGAAACATTATTTATTGATTACAACAAGCCACTGAATAGACCAGACTGGGCACATAGCAGCATAGTAGTACAACATTCTTTTTTAATGTACACTGAATGTACATTACAATCTTACAATTGTAAGGGTCTTACAATCACACAGAAGTTCATATTAATATATGTCTTACATAAAAGAATTAAAGCAATTTATAAAAATGTATTTTATTAACAATCTCTAATTTAGCATATTATAAAATTTCTGTCATTGTATATAGCAAAGAATATATACCAAACTTTTCAGATTCATTAAAAGTTGCTTTAAAAGAAACGTTTCATTAAAAGAAACAACTGGAAGCAACACATATATTAGTAACATGGATTTCTCGCTCATAAAACATGTACTAGGAGAGTTAATTTCCTCCACTAGGTGATTCTGTGTACTTCAGAGAGAAAAAACCACCTTATTTGAAATAAAGTGGCTTGATATTGAGCAAGATCACATCCTTAGAAAATAAGTTTTATAATGTAATTATGAAGGAGCAGAATGATGAAAATTTCCATGATGAATTTCAGACCATTAAAGATGATGAACTTGTGTTCACCTAAAAAATCCCCTCAATCAATCACTATGCATTTCATGAATATTTTATAAAACGGCACAAATATTAAAAGATAAAACAGATCATAGTGTTACTAACTTGTGCTTACCTGTAACAAACTGCAAAGTGGGCATATGCAGCTACTATCCAGTTATGATGGCCAGCCACTATCAAAACTTTTCGAGGATCCACAGGAAACCCTGGTGTTTGTTTTGTTTGTTTTTAAAAAAAGGCAAAACAAAGAGAAAAGATAAAGATATAAATTATCATTATTTCAATTAACAGTTGCTAACCATGTCACAGATCAATGGTATTGTCTATTCGGAAATCCTACAATATTATGCAAATATGTAATTTAGTATTAGCACAAATATATGGTTTTGAAATTTAATGCCATTGACACAAATCTAGCTTTTAATGCTACCAAGATGGACAAGAATATATGGAAACTTGTGGCCTAGGAAATATCAAAAGTTAAAATGTTAAGATGAACGGGATTTTCAGGAGCACTGCAATGCCATTGGTATTTTCATGTAGATGAAATACTTTCCATTTGTTAACTGTGAATGTGCAGCACCTTACTCTTCGAATGCAAACTGCCTTCAAAACTGAAGATATGTACTTTACTGGCCTTTATTGGTCTAAAGCATCCTGTCAGCCTTGGAAGCCATGAAACCGAGGCCTCTGCAGGCTGCCACATAAATACACATGGGAAATAGGGAGAGGGTACTTTCTCATGCTGTTAGAGGGGTTGTAGTCAAAACAAAATTCATTCTAAGAATGCTAAGGCCGTTCTGTGCAGCACCTGGAAGAGGAGTGCCAAGATGGAAGAAGGAATGATGGCTATAACCCATGATTGGGGAATGTGATTGATGATGGTTAAAAGAAGGTGGATCTGTAATTCTCTTTTGGGTGTGGAAA
>JANHFL010000592.1:890591-905639 GCA_032468155.1 Oxyrhabdium leporinum
GCCTTCAGATTCAGGTTTTTCCCAGATGTGCCAACATGGTTTCTTTAATAAACTCTTACTTAGATAAACTCCTATCTCAGTACTGAGTGATTTATTGGAACTTGGATGGAATGCTGACACATCCTTTCAGGGGCTTTATGCACAGTACATTTTTTTAAAAATGGAGTCTTTAAAAATTAGTAGCAACTGAAAGCCTAATTTCTATATTCACAATGATACCCAATGACAATGACACTAAAGAATCAAATTAAGACATAGTTCTACATTCGACAATTTTCAACCACAAACATAAGAACGTAAGAATCATGTGTATTCATAATAACATTCTACATTTTTCTCACCTAGCTTAACTGTGTCTTCACCAGTACCAGTTAGTGAAGGCTGCAAATTGCCTGCTCGCACCTCACCTTCAGAGCAATTCTGAGGTATTCTAACATCTGTAGATGTTCCTGCAGAACCATTGATTTTTCGACTTGGAATGCCTAGGAGAGAAAGGATATGTCTCTAATTCGGTATCACTGTTTCTCATTTTTATGCCTAATTGTTAAGATATACTGTACATTAAAAAATTACAACTTTAAAGTCACAGTTTACCTCTGGATACCAGGGCTCTTCTAAAACAGCACAGGAGTCACAATGCAAAATAACAATGCACTTCACCAGTCCTAAAATATTATAATTAACAACTCACTTGGTGCCCAAATTCCAAAAGATATTGTGTACAAGTGTATTACCAAAGAGGGCCACAGCGGTTTGTACAAATTGCAGTGCTTCAGAACTAAAGACTAAATAACTCTTTAGTCTGGAAAAATGAGGAAGAAGTGCACATGGATAAGGTTCATCACCCTTGACTTTATAACATCATCAGAGAAACAAATAATCAAAGTTAACCTTTAAAGGTATCATCGGTGTTAACAGGACACAGAAAAATATGAGTTGAACTAATATCAATGAGGCAGAACAGTTTATAAAAGGAGCCTGATAAGATCCTCATATGGAAGGTGGACATAAATATGGAAGTTACAGAGCAAACTCTGATACTATTCTTTTAAAATAGCTGAAAAATCTCAACAATTGAAAAGTCTGAGATACCTATCAGTTAAAACATTCAGAAGTACCTGGAGGTGGGAGATATCCATGGAAGAGTACACTGCCACAAGAGGAACGCTCAAGTTCTTCACATAAAAGCAATCTTCTTACTGAAAGAGAATGGTACTTATGTATACATAAATGCACTTCCAATAAAACAGGTTATTTCAAACTAATTTCTAAGTTTTCTTTTTTAAGAAAACAAGATGTTATACTATCTTTGAAATATGCAAACAATAAACTTAAAACACATCTACATTAATTTCAAGGATGAGCTAATATCCCATATTTTTCAAATATTTGGGTAGGAAGAATCTGGAAATTTTTCGGACTCTAGAATACCACTTTTTAAAAAAAAGTATTTTATTAATTTTGATGTTCAAGTGACCCAATGTGCTTTACACAACTAATAATATCAAGCAGAAAGGTGATAAACCCAGACAGCAAAAGGAAAAAAATCCGCAAGAAATAAATTCTGGTGGATTAAGAAAACCACTAATATTTATGAAGAACTAAGTATATCTCTTGTAAAACAACAAGCACAAAATGCCATTGGGTGGCCTAGTATATGCTCCGCTCTTGAAGATGAAAATCATAGAAGAGGGAAAAAATGGTTACTGCTGGCAGCTATCCTGGGATGATGCATCATTTCTTACAAATGGCTTCTGGAAATGAAATGATGAGTTCCAGAGGAGCCATGTGGCTGAAGTTCAACGCTGACCAATAAATAGAACATATTTTGCTTAGGCATCTCGATATTTTTCAGTAAAAAAAAAAATCATTGGCTGGCTATTTTCATCTCAGTACATTAATAAATATATGTTTCAATTGCCATTCTGATTTCCTATCATTCACAAATACAGGTAGTCCTCAACTTATGACTACAATTGAAGCCAAAAGGCATGTTGTTAAGTGAGAAATTTGTTAAGTGAGTTTTTCCATATTTTACAACTTTTCTTAAAGCGTTTCTTAAAGCGTTTTTTAAAGTGAATCACTGCAATTGCTAAATTAGTAATACGGTTGTTAAGTGAATCTGATTTCCCCATTGGCTTTGCTTGTCAGGTCACAAAAGGTGATCACATGACCCTGGGACGCTGTAACCATCATAAATATGAGTCAGTTGTCAAGCATCTGAATTTATTCACGTGATCATGGGGATGCTGCAACGGTCATAAGTATAAAAAGTGGTCGTACGTCCCTTTTTCAGTGCCGCTCTAACTTTGAACAGTCACTAAACGAACTGTTGTAAGGCGAGGACTACGTGTAATTAAACTAGTTGCCAAGTTCAATCTAGTACATGATTCAAATAAATATATATATATATATATATTTACCTAACGGTGTGATTCCATAAAATTCTGCTTCGTGTCTGAGTACATTGATGCTTACTCCTCTGCAAAACAACGAAAATAGAATAAAAGTACTATTTGAAAATTAAATATAATTTTCCAATCCATGAATTAATATTGTTAGGCTCATGTAGCAACAAAATGCTTAACTTTACCAACATACATAAATATATGGAACTGTAGAGCTATTAAAATTTAAAGGATATTAATTCACACTAATTCTTAAACTGCTAAGTCCATCTTTTTAAAAAAGATGTGACTTGTGCTAAGGATCTAATCCAAAAGCTCAGAGCCAGGAAGTATAAAATAGAATGGGTATATGAAGGTGATTTAAGATAGATATACAAGATAAAGGCTTCTTTGGCTTCATCGGGGCTACAGGGATGCTCAGAGCTGAAACTTTTCAGGATACAGCCTTAAATATTATAGAGCGGCCCTTTGTGAGACTTCCATTCCTAGATTAAATCACAGAATTTCTGATAGAGGCAGATCATGTAAAAACAAATGAAGAATTAAAGATTTAAGCATGGATCGGTTAAGCCTTTTTATTAACAGTGTAAGAATTAAAAATATATGTTAGAACCCAAATATTTCCTTACAAATTCTGAATGTGATTTGGGAAAATAGATTATTTGTGTAACCCAAAAAAACAGTACTCTATCATGCACATTTACACACAAGAACCAAATTTTTAAAACTAATTTTAAGTGATCTTAACACTATTTTAATTACTTTCCTCCTGAAACAGTTTAATATAAAAATCTAACTTACCTCAGATCTAATTCCTTTGTTCGAAGAAAATTTAAAATTGGTGCAAATGCTGCAGGATCTCTATCAATAAATATCTACAAAGAAGAGAGAGAGAGATGGTTTATTTGCCTGCAAGGACATTTTAAACCAGGAAAGCAATCCTGTCATAATTATGCATGCTAAAGTCATAATTTTTTGCGTAGGTGTACCTTAAACATGCGTTAAAATTTCAATTTTTGAGTTTGTCAAATAGTTGCTAGAATCCACAGTATTCAGATTTAAAACAAGCTGTTTCAATAACAGGTTTCTTCCCAAATGCCAGATTTAAACTCTCTCTCTGAAGCATTATTGCAAGTCAACATCCTACAGTACTTTATCTTATACTGACTTACAGTTATAACATGTTTGCATGTATTCAGTTAAGCTTACATGAATTATTCTGAATTCTACAATTTTACCAGAAGAAATCTAATTAATTTTCACATTATAATATAATTAAAAAGCAAAATACTCACAGCACCAGTTTCGTCTTTCAGTGTTGAAATTCTTCCACTCAACAAACTGAAATCAACAAATCTAAATTACAATCTAATTCGAGTAAGAGACAGAAAAAAGATGAACCAAATAAATGTTCAGAGAAGAGCAACAAGGGTCTAGAAGCTGTAACATACAAAGAACAATTTCAGGAACTAGGTATACCTAATCTAGTGTAAAGAAGGACCAAGGGTAATAAGATAGCAGTCTTCTGATACTTGAAGGGCTGCCTCAGGGAAGAGGGAGCCAACTTATTTATCAAAGCACTAGAAGACAAGACAAGAAACAATGGATGGAAACTAATCAAGAAGAGAAGCAACCTGGAATGAAGGAGAAAACTTCTAACAATGAGAACAATCAACCATGGAACAAATTGCCTTTGGAAGCTGTGGGTGCCCCATCACCGGAGGCTTTTAAGAGACTGGATAGTCATTTGCCAGAAATATATAGGTCTCCTGCGTGTGCAGGGGTTGGACTAGATGACCTCCAAGGTCCCTTCCAACTCTGTTTCTGTTATGTTGCTAAATGTTTTGGACTGCAAGTTAGGTCCCATAAGAGAGAAGTGATTTCATCCACATTACACCTAAATCATGTCCCATATTATTCCCATAGCCAATCAAAACAAATTTGCCAAGGATAAAGAGCATTGCCTAATAGAAGTAGTTGGGTAAGTTTTTCCAGGTATAGAAAAGTCCATTCTGTAAATTTATGCACACACATACATTTTCTGTGTTTAGGTTTCAACCGCACAAGCCATGATAGAACTACATTTTTCAAGAGAGTACAGGTAGTCCTCCACTTACGACCACAATTTAGCCCAAAATTTATGTTGCTAAGTGAGACATTTATTGAGTTTTTGTCATTTTACAACTTTCCTGCCACAGTTGTTAAATGAATCACTGCAGTTGTTAAGTTAGTAACCCGGTTGTTAAGTGAATCTGGTTTCCCCATTGACTTTGCTTGTCAGAAGGTTGCAAAGGGTGATCACATGACCCAGGGACACTGCAATCGTCAAAAGTGTGAGTCAGTTTTCAAGCATCCAAATGTAAATCACATGACCATGGGGATGCTGAAACGGTCATAAGTGTGAAAAATGGTCATAACTCACTTTTTTCAGTGCCATTGTAACTTCGAACGGTCACTAAGTGAACTGTTGTAAGTCGAGGACTAACTGTAATGTTTTTACAGCTCAGATTTCTGCAATGATTATACAAAAATAAGATTAGGAAAGAATTATAAAATACCAAAGAACCTTTTTTTAGATTGTCCTCCTTATTCCAATCACTCTTTACAGCAAAGAGCATGGTTGATTTAAAAAAATCTAAAAGAGGCCCTGGTGTACCGTTTGTAAGTGGCTAATCTAGGATCTACCTAAAACTTCATAACTACTACTACTTGGAGACTATTACAGTCTCCAAGCTTTTACGGTAGATTATGGAGTGGTAGATGCAAAGGGCTCTGGAAGAAGAAATATGAAGCCCTGAGCATGGGACAGAAACTCCTCATTGGTTGCTCTTGTTAATGACCAAATGGAGAGAAAGGCCAACTCCATAATTCTGCTGAATCTCTTGGCAGCAGTCTATCATCATCCAAAATGTACTTTTATTTGGTCTGCAAGGATTAGGGGTTGGAAGTACTGTTTCACTCATTTCTGAGTGGATGGTTAAAGTCACCATACTATGGGAATAAGAGGTTGAGCCCTCAGGCATTTCATTATGGAGGACTCTTATGGAAGAGATAGTGAATATATCTGAAGCGACGGAAACAGAAGGCAGCTGTATTTCTAGCCATTTCTACTCATAAGAGTTATGAATAAAAAGTAGCCAAGTAAAATTTCAAACTATAAGGTTTATAATTTCATTATGGAGCTTAATAGAATTTAATAGCTCCTATGCGCTCTAAGACCCAAGATTTGCAGTGCTTTATCCTTTATTTACCTGCCATTTTCATTCTGAAACTCATTCTTCTACTACCAGTAATACATAACTGGAATCTCATGGCAGAAAAAGCAATCTGAGTATGGTGGAGATGAGAAAGGAGTTCAATATCTTCTCCCCTCTGCTATCTGCACTGAAAATATCGACTGCAGAAAAACAGCAGCCATTAGGGTATTACTAACGCAGTTCACTAGGTAGCATCCCGTTCAAATTTTGTCTATAAATATCAGTGACAAAACGTAATCCTCAATTTGCCGTACAAAGAACAGAGCAATAGACTCTTCCATAATATAATAAAATGTACAACAGCTATTCAGTTCAGCATTCATATTATAAATCAAGATAATCAATAACATAAAAAAGGCTAAAAGCTATTCCAGAAAATTTTGGTCTAAATATGGTAGTAAAGTTAAAAAAATAAAAAATAAGAGAAAGCAGTTAAAAATTTCATTACAAAGACACCAGACATACATTATTTGCATTTTACATAATCCACAAGGCAGCAATGTTCCCTCAAATTATTAACTCTTGTTTTTAATACAGAGAACACAGTAAGAAAGGGAGCCAGGTTGCTTGGGATTTTTTGTTACAAGACAAAATTCAATAATAAAGTTTCCCAATGTAAGACAGAAACAAAAACCCAAACCTATTGACATAATCTATTAGTGTTTCCCATTTCACAGGGAGTAAGCCTCATTGAAGCTTCTTTCAACTAAAAATGACATAATTAAGTAAATGGCAAAATACCTGGAAAAAAAGGAGTCAGGGATCCACATTAGTGTTTGTCGTGAAGTACTGAACCTAGAAAAGACAGATGAAAAGTCAGGTTCAATCATATAAAACTAGATATGTTTTCAGTAGTAAATATAAATATGTTAAAATCTGCCCTGATGAAGAGATAATTTTGTCATTTATTACAAACCTAATTATTTCTACTTTCCAACTTTATAAGAAATCAAACATGTTCATGTAACTTGGCTGCTCATTGGTTGGAAAAGAACAATTCTATTCTAGTTTGATCCCCGGCTTTCTTCAAAAAGCTGCTTTTGAAACGGAGAGTTTTTGATTACAGCATACTGTTCAATTTTTCAAAGGGAAAGATTGTATTGGGTGAGTACCAGGCACTTGCTTGAGTTTAATTGTTTGAATCTTGACTGACAAAATGTACCTTAAAGCAATGATAGATAGCATTTATCACCTGATGATTTATTCCTATTATTTATTTTCAAGTTATTGTAAAACAGTTTCTGTAAAATAATTACACAAAATAGCCAAGATGAAATACAAAGCGATATTACACTCTTTTCCTCTTTTCTAGTCATGTAAATGATTTTAAATGTGTCTTCAATTCTAAAGAATACACATATTCGCACACACACACACACACACACACGAAAGGGCTATTAGTGAACACTAATAATACACATAACCTTACATACATACAATCCAAAGATCTTTAAATAGTTTTATTAGTGGAACAAGATGCTTTCAATTGCCACCTTTATATTTAAAATTTCTACCTACAAGGTTTATCAAATATTAAATGACTGGTTCTTTGGTTTAAAACTAGCAACACAATAGATGCACACACCAGACCTACACTTCCTCATAGACTAAATAAATTAATCTATGAGACAAGACAACTTTGGAACAGGGAAGACAAGCCTGAGAAGTTCTCATAGCTGAGCCATACTTGAATTAGCTTTTTTGCTTATGATGTCGGCTTAAGAGCAACATACTATAATTAAAACCTGATTTCTTGTAAGAAAAGGACAAGTGCAGCTAAAATCTCATCTTTGGGTTTGTCTCCAGATCTTCTTGTGAGTAAGGGATATAATCAGGCCTAAGCACTCATTAAATAGCATGTAGTGAACACAGAACACCAACTAGATATATCCAGGTCCCCAACCTTTATTGCCAGTGAATCCAACAATCCAACTCTGTCTTCCCTATGACATAATTAAGTAATCTTGAAGCACCCTAAACACCAGAGTGCCTTTAGTTTGGCACGTAGCGTGCTCTTTTCTCACTTCTCCCTGACTAGAGAGATAATGACACTAAGGCTGGACACACAAAAACTACAGAGCATGTGCTTCTCCAATGCCTGCATTCCAAAGGCATTCATATTAGTCTCATCTCATAATTACTGCATAAATTTTATAAATAAATAAATAAAACACCTAGGGTGCACAGGACAATTCTACACCACCCTGCTTCTTTCAAATACTAGCCTTGCTACAACATATAATGTTGCTAGGTTCTGCAGAGCAGCCTTTAAAATCCTTCAAACCTGTGCCATAAACTATTTTACTGAGCACTCAGCTGCATCATACTAGAGTGCTTTATTCTGAGATGTATTTAGCTTTCCACTTATTAACCTTTATTATCCCTTACAATTATCTAGCACTCTTACCCTTCCTTTTAAATTCTTTGTAGGCTTTTGTTTTTATATATACTTTTAGTTTAATATATTTTAGTTTTTTAATAATTATTATTTTTAGACACTGAAGTATTTTGTATGCTTTCTATCTGACTGTATCCCACGTTCCTTATACTGGTCTTTGTCCATAATAATGATTTGATTTTAATATGTATGAACTCAAACATCGTTGAATTATCAAGTTGTACAAATATTTGGTATTTACTTTGAATTCTACAATGAAAATTCAAGTAATCCATGGATTCACCCTCAGCTTACTTTCAGCACTATTTTTGTTGTTTGTCCAAGGAACCCCTTCCTCAAAGAAAAAATACAATAGGTTTTAAAAAGTTAGAAATATGTAGGAAAGTGTGGCACTGTTAACTATATGGTATATGCAACAATAATTAATCCTGTCCTGAAATAAATCATTTAAAATATTAAAGGATGACTAGCATGTAAATAAATAGACACAAACCTATTTTCTTTGTATTTGATGCTTACATGGTAAAAGAAATAGAGGCACTTCTTTCTGCATGGCTCTGAAGATAGTATGTACTATCAAAACAACTTGTAAATACAATAAACTAAATCTAAAATTTCACAGAAATTACCAGTTTAATCAATTAAAAAGTGTAACAAAGTATATGTCTGAATGATATAAATATATATTTTACAAAATGTCAATGCACATTTTAATGATGGATAACTGATTAAACAGAGACCAAAGCATGAGGAGATGTAATCCATGATAGTTTAGGACATAACTTTTTTACTCACAAAACCAAAATAACAAGGCTTAATTTTCCCCCCTTAAAATTAATGTTTAAAATATTTATGGCTATTATTAATAACAAAAGCCTATTGTTAGCAAAAGAAATGGTAAAAGACTACTGAGAGCAAAATACATTTTAAAAAATGCATCAAGCATGATTTTGAATCCTGTCTTTTTCCTCTCTTACACCAACCATAAATCTACCCAGAAACCCTCTAGCAATTTGGAAAAGTGGGAAGAAAAAAAGGAGGCAGCAGATAGGACAAAACAATGGGAAACTATTTTTACTTGAACTTCCTTAATTTAAATCAAACTAAACAAATGCTTTGTGTATAAGAGTATTAAAGTCCTACAGGCTTTATTCTAACTATGTTTATTTTGTATTTAGAAAGTATGTATCACTTAATGTGTTTGTCTTCTCTATTTCTTGTTATTTTTAAATAAAGCCTTTGTATCTAATTTGGAGAGCAGACTAAAAGCACTACATACCAAATCTTATCTTTCTTAAAAAAATGTTAAAGCATAGACTAATTACATTAACTGGATGTATCATTTTTTTTAAATCATTCCATCTTTACTCCACCAACAGAGACATAATACTGCCCAACATTTTGAGACTTACATTGTAAGAATCATTAATATAATTTTCAAAGAATGTGATATATGGTATGTATATGTACATATGTGTGTGTGTTAAGTACTGTAATTCTTAGACTAGGGTAGATCTCAACAAAGTTATTGTCTGTGAAATTCAAGAGAGACAGATCTGATATTCTATACAACCCCTTAAGGAGTTGCCAGCATATGCTATACAAGCATCCCTATATGTTTTGAATCACTTTTTCTCCATTAAATCTGGAAATCTGGATCACTGTACAGGGATATTCCTTGGCTTCCAATTGTGACTTGCATGCTTTATCTAGTTTTTCCTCTGAAATGAGCACTGTATTCTTTCTATAGGAAAATTAAATATGCTGACAAGAGGTTTCAGCATCATGATACTGAATCCCTCAGCAATCTTAAGTAGGTCAGCAACTATCAATGATGTGGTGAAGTTTTGCTTGTGCAGAAGGCCATACAATCACCATATCACATCCTGTTAATAACAATTGTTTTGTATTGATTGTAATACTACTCAACATGAATTAACAAATAATTGTAGAAAACCCTCAATCCTGTACTAGCTTCCCAAAAATTGGCCAAGGAATTTCTGTATGTTACCATATTTAGATACAAGCATCATTTCAATAATAAGTGCTAAATTTAAGCAGATTAGTTTAAGAAAATGTTGGCTGGAGATATGTTGAAATATGATTATGATTAATATTAAACAAGTCACATGGCTGTGTCACTTAAGATTAGTCTATAAATTGATCTTTTAAATAATGCTCTTATTATTCGCCAATAAAAAGGGAAAATAGATGCAAAAACTACACAGGGACTACTTTGTTAAATGTGTCTAGGGTGATGTTTGGCAAAATTCAAATAAAAAAAACTACAACAGGAAAATATAAGGAAAGATGATGCTTTTTTCCCCCTTGGGCAGGGAGCATGCCGTCCAGATTTTTGTTCTTCCCAAATCACTGACAAATATATGATTGTGAGAAAGTTTATCATTAGTTTTAAAAAAGCATATGATAAAGTGGGTAGGTTTTCCTGGTTGGATCCTACTGAGGAATTGTGTCCAGTTCTGGCCAGCATTATAAAAGATGAGGATAAAATGTAACAACTTTAGAAGTGAATTACTAAGATGGTAAGGGATCTGGAAATTAAGCCTTATAAAGAGTAGGTATATTTAGCCCATAGAAAAGATAATTGAGGAGATATGTTTTCAAATAGCTGAAGTTCTGCCACACAGAATAGATTGTTGTTATACTGTCTATTGGAAGTTACAACAAATTTGGTTATCTCAGGAGACATATAAAAATCAACTGAATGCAGTAGGAGTGGGTCATTTTAAGAAATACAGTTAGTCCTCAACTTACAACCACAATAGGGACCAGAATTCTAGTCATAAGTCATTGTGGTCATTAAAACAAGGCACCACATGACCAGGCCCATCTTTTTCAACCATTTTTAACGGAAGTTGTTAAGTAAATCTTGCAGTCATAAGTCCGAATCCATTCTCCCATATGGGCATTTTTTTGATGCTCAGCAATTGGTTGTAAGTCGTAGACTACCTGTATTTTTGATAAAACAAGAGATAAATGTCAAAACCTAAATGAATGTAAATTCAAAATAAAAATGAATGACCAGTACAAAAAGAGTACACTGAGATAGCTTTGTCATGTAGACAAAAAGACAAGCAATCACATTACAAACCAGATACCTGAAGGAAGAGTGAATGAGGGGAAAGATGCATAGATATGATAAAAACAAAGATGCTTCTGGACGATAACTGCCCAGAATCATTGGGATTCAGATGGTGCATAAATTTAATTATTATTAAGAATAATAGGACATGAGTGAATGGTATGGTTATAAACTAGATTTACCTATTTTTCCATTTCCTCATCTCATGCTTATTATTTATTGCTCCTCTTCTATGCTTTGCATAATGCAGCTTATCCACAAGAGAAAAGCATAATCAGCATGTATAGTATTCATGCATGTTAAACTCAATAGGAAACAACTTGGCAGAATTTCCTGGAATCTTGATTCAGCATGTCTCAATTAGGCTCTAAGCCATACTTAGCTTAAAGCTCTCTGACATACTCCATAGCATAGTTAGCATAACAATCTTTAATGCATGTTAGGAAGAAGCCACCAAAACTGATTCTCCTTTTTCAACAAGAACTGCAATTCCCTCTTTATGTTCCTCTTTATAATATATTGTTATTATATTTAATTCACTTGTGATACTTCTTTCTCCCATTTTCACCTAGTTTAACAGACTTGTTCTGTACTGATAGAAGATAATATTATTCTGCACTTTTTGGCACTGAAGTTGGCTATTGATGTAACTGACATCTCTGTCCTGAAAAACAGTGGCTCTCAACTTTATCCCCCAATAGATTGATTAGATAGATTGAATTTTCTTGATTTTTACAGAGACCTAGCTAAAATCATAGTCAAAACGCAGATCACACTAAAAATGATTTCTTCTGTGCAGACCTGTATTATTTATCTTGTAATAGCAATTTTAGTTGGGTTTCATATAAAAGAGAATCTATGAGGAATTGTGACTTAGAAGGCATCACCAAAAAGTATCAGTATAGTAACTAATGGCTCATTCATAATATGGCAATACCTGTTATTTGTCATTGGTTTCAGCTGGGTCTCATGTCTATGGAGATTCTCAATCACAGAAGTCATGGTTGTCCCAAAAATACTTTTTCCAACAGGCACCTCCACTTTCTTAGGGTTTTTTTGCTTTGAAAACGTTTCATTTCTCATCCAAGAAGCTTCTTCAGTTCTGTTCAGCCAAATGTTTTCGAAGAAAAAAAAACCCCAAGAAAGTTCAGTTGTCTTTGGTAAAAAAGCATCTTTGGGACAACTGAGTCCCATGTGGAAAAACAATCAAGGGATTCCACACTTTGGAGCCAAGTTTTTGTGTCACCTTGCAACAAAAATCAGTCAACTTGGCTCGTCTGTGGTTTGATACACTTTCATGGAATGTCACAGTAGAAAAACAGTGACAATTTACCAGGATAGATTTCTGTGCTATAATAAAAGCCTTTTTTGTCCACTCTTAAAGCAAATGATTCTTTAAGGTCTGATATTTTTTTTATGAGGAGACCCTAGGCAAATCTATCGCCAGAACTGAGCCTCCTCCAACGTAGACCAGATCCCTTTACAAAGATTATTTCAAGCGGCGATTCGATCAGTCTGGGGATGAACAGCCATCCTTTTCTCTTTCCCAGGCCCGTCTCCGAGGAAGGCATCCGCTCCTTCATGCCTTCACAACAGCCGCCCCGCTCGCCTCTTGCCATCAGCCGCCAAGATCCCCTCTAGCCACGGCTTACCTCACCCAACAACCATCGTCCCGCGCTCGAGCTCACCTGGTGCCCCCGACGTTGAGCTGGATGATCTCCCCGCTGCCCGCCCCGGCAAAGCCGGCGCCGTTCCCCGCCATTTTCCCCAGCAGCAGATCTTGCCCCGAATACCGCCTGTCGCCGCCGCCGCCTCCAGCCGCCTCCCCGGAGTCGAGGGAGGTGGGAAAAGGAGGCGGCGGCGGGGCCGGGGGAGAAAACGGGGCGTCCAGCGAGGCCGTAGAGCCTTCCCCAGCAAGCGCTAAACTGCCAGGTCGGGGATCGGAGAGGAGGAGGAGGCGAAGGGTCGATCTCACTCTCTCTCTCTCTCTCTCCGGTCAGGCATCCAGAGGTGCCGTTGATGCACACACACACCTCCCTCCCTCCCTCCTCCTCTGGGCCGAAGCCGCTGATCCTCAGTGCCGCCGCGGCGCTCTACGGCACCAAAAAAAAAAAAAAAATTCTAGCAACGCGCGGCACCTGGAGGAGGGGACTCCGCGAGGGACAAAATACCAGCGTTGGTTGCATCTTCGCGAGAAGGCGGGAATATGCAAAACAAGCCCCAGACGAACGCTCGGAAGGGAGGTACGCGGAAGAAGATCGACTAGAGCTCTTTTTCCCGGCCTGTTTGTTCAAGTGAGGCCCGGGCCGTTCTTTGGAGACAGGTTATTTAGGCTCCCGTTTTGGTAGCTGCGTCGTATCCTTTAAGCTTCTGCAGCTTTGCCGTCTGCCAACCGTCTCGGATTTCCTTTCCCGTCAGCGTTACCGAATTTAAAATCCAATGCATCTGCAGGGAGTTAGTTGATGACAACTTTCACTGGATTAATGAGGACTTAACTGTACAATTATATTTTTAGCATATTTCTAATTTTTGCGGTTGCATAATAAACGCAGTAAATAGAGGGGGAAATTGCACTTGACTCCCAATATTCACTAAAATGAGAAATCTTTTATAGGTTTGTGGCACTCGTGCATGCACGCAGCAAACTTTCGCATGGCTACTTTTTAACAGCGAATAATTCAAATATCTTGTTTGGAAAGTATCTGTAGATTTTGTTTGAACTCTGCAGAGTGGAGATAGTTACATCATTAAAATAAATGAGGCTAGTGGATGTGTATATTATATCAAAAATCCTAGTGCGGCAAGAGAGCCATTGCCATCAAGTTAAAGCTTGTCCACTCTTACTGCCATGGGATTTACAACTCTTAATAATGATCCTTATCCTGTCTCTTTTGCGGCTGCACCAGATCACTGCCAAATAGTGCTACCCTGATTATATGTATTCAGCTGGTCACTGGCGAAGCATCTTGATTCATCTGCCCTGGTTTTTTTAGTACATCTGCAGTCAAATGACAAAATAGCTGGCAATCATATTACTGTCACATATATGGGGTAGATCTCAAGGCAGAACTTAGTCCAGTATATCTAAACTTCTTATTTTGCTCCCCTGTCATGTCCTGATTTCTTTTTTAAATAGACTACAGTCAAAAGTGCTGTCATAATAATACTTTTTTTCCTCATTTAAGAGTTCTCTTCCTTTCCTTTCTTTATATAGGTAAAAAGTACTGATTTAAATTCTTCCATTCCTTTTGGCAAACTGTGTTTCTGCCATTTAACTATTTTGGTATTTCAACCTTACGTTAAACTTGTAAAAGCTACAGAGACAAAGCAAGTTTGAACATCCAGCTTTATTATAGAATGTGATATAGATGTGTCTTGCTTTTGCATGTAGTTATGGCAAGCTTGCCAAAGGGATGTAAAGGGAGTCCCCGCCCTAAAAAATGCAGTTGGACCACTCTTGCACGGATCCAAGGATTACTAGAACAGTTTCACTACAGCAAAATGGCAATAAACAATGCTGAGCAGAGGCCAGAGGGAAAGTGGCATGTCTACTGAACCCTGAAATATCTAGTAAACACCTCTTTCATCCCATACTGTTGGTTTAAGGACAAAACACTGACCCTATAGTAATTACTAAAGCTTGTGTCACTCATTGGCTGAGGGTGAGATTACAAACAATATGACAGTATCAGTTCCATGGTTAGAGTGAGGCAGGGGTCTGCAACTCTAAAAGAGCCTCTTGGGCCTGTTTCCCACAGAAAACAAAACACTGGGAGCCACAAAACCTGGGTGGGCGTGGCCAACTCGACTCACATGACCTCCCCCAGCCATTCCTACCCAGGTTTTGTGGCTCCCCGTGTTTTCTATGGGAAATAGGGCTCT
>JANHFL010000592.1:905739-915828 GCA_032468155.1 Oxyrhabdium leporinum
CCCCAGCCATGCCTACCCAGGTTTTGTGGCTCCCCGTGTTTTCTATGGGAAATAGGTATCTCCCTCTCTCTGTCTCTCTCCCATCTCTCTCTCTCCCTTTCTCTCATCTCTCTTTATCTTCTTTTCCCTCCCTCTCTCTCATCTTTCTCTTTCATCTGTCTTTCTTTTTCTCTCAATCTCCCTCTCTATCACCCTCTCTATCTCCCTCATCCCTCTCTCATTTTTCTTTCTCTCTCTGTCTCTCATCTTTTTCTTTTTCTCTGTCTCCCTCTCCCTCCCTCTCATCTCTCTCTAATATCTCTCTCTTTTTTCTCTCTCTCTCCCTCTCTCTGTCTCATCCCCCTCTCTCCCTCATCTCTCTTTTTCTCTCTCTCTCTTTCTCTCTTGCCTATTGGGCGACATCAGAACGCATCTTCTGACCCTCCGGCACTCGCCTGCAACTCTCCGTGCTCCTCTAGGCCCAGCTTGCTGAAAGGGAGGGAGCAGCCTTGATGCCTCTGCTTCCCACCCTCCACGAGGCCCCAGCCATCACTGCCCAGGGAAGGCACAGGAAAAGAACGTGAGCAGAAACATAGCTCTTGCTGGGGCAAAAGAGCTGAGATCAGGGAAGGAACAGGCAACAGAAAGCGGCAAGTTTCAAAGACAGCAGCTCATGTCTGGAGGTGCCGAACAACGTCCTGCTGCGAGATCTGGGCCACACCTCTCTGCCGTCCAACTCTCCAATGGGAGCACTTCTGCAGGCCATCTCCCCCTCCCACTGGGCTGTTGTGCTCGGTGCTCAGCGGGGGAGGGGAGCGCTTCCCCACGCCACTCTCTTCTTTCTCTTGGCCCACTGACAAGGGAGGAGGAAGGCCAGGCTTGGGGGATGGCCCTGAAAGATCCCACCCCGCCATTCCTAGCCCTCTTTGCTGGCGGCAACAGCAAATGTACCGTGACAAACATGGAATGCTGTTGCCGCGGAAAGGCAAGTGCAAAGGTGCTTCGCTCCCACACTAAGGCTCCAGCCATGCCACTGCTGCAACACGGCTACAGCTCTTTCATCCCTCTGCTGTGACAGGGAGCCGCAGCAGAGGACCCAAAGAGCCGCATGCAGCTCCGGAGCCGCAGGTTGCCAACCGCCGGTTTAGAGATTAGGAAAAATAAGAGAAATAAAATATAGTGAGAAATGCTATAGCAGACCACAGACTGTTACATATTGCTGAAAACTTGGACCTTTGAAGTCAGATCCTATTCTATATTTGAATATCATTTGCATATTCAAATTGAATATATTTCAGGGAATATATATATATATATTATTTCAGGGAAAGATGCAGCTGTTTTTAGGAGTCTGCAGAAAACCACACTGGCAGCAAAATGACACACAAGCAGAAGTAACATGCACCATCGTGTACTTGCGTCCTACTATCTGGCATTTGTCATGGCATTTTCATGATGACATCATGCATGTAACAACATTTGCTAATCTTTCATCTCCCAAGGATATCCATGGTACTGTACTGAAACTCCTGCAAACTGCAAAACAGTTTTGCAATCAAATTCAGCTATGTTTGGAATAGTACATTCAATGGTTTAATATATAAATGAAATGGAGAATTAACACAATTTGAATGATGTATTCCAATTTGCAAAAGTGAATAAATTGATAGCTTAATGACAGTTGATCCTCAAATTGGGGACAATTGTATCCAAATTATTCAGGAATTTTAAAGCAACAATAACCTTTTCCCCAAAAACTGTCTTAGAATCTTGTATTACTGGAATGCAATAATTTATCCTACATTCAGATATGCTAAACCATCTATGGCTGATTTGATTACTTAAACAAACTAGAGAACCAAAGTAAGCCTGAATGTCAATATAATGTGCCAAAATTTCTACTTTATATGGTGTGAAAAAATAGCCATTAAGTTTATGCAGAAAGTGATTCTTCACTACTTCTGATCTGCTGTTGTACTAGTCCAAGCCAGTAGAAGATTGGGGAGGAGAAATCTCCGTTTTTTCAAGTCACATGTTTTCAAGAGAACTATAGGAAACTAATGCGATGCAGTATTAACATTTGCCCACTAGATGGGTATATTGTTCTGAGATTGTAATGAATCATTTCAGTTAACCTTGTATGCATTTTCACAGCTGTGTCCTTTGATCACTTGTTATATCACAATGAAGGAAAGACCAAATAATGTTTTGAAGGATTAATACATTTATTATTTAGTTGATAGTAAAATAATTTTGTCAGGCTCAAACCTGATGAAACTGTTATGATGGAACATGTAGCAAAAATCTTGATCTTTGTCAACGTTCCATAAATAAATACTGTTTTCAGTGTATCAATCAATAGAGCTACAGTATTTAGAATAAAGACCTAGATATTTTTCATAAGTGTTTCATAATTATTCAATGATAGATTTTTATATATTTTTTCCTAATTTTACTGGATTGATCTTCATATAAATACTTTTGTCTAGTCCATCTATTGCCCAGGTGATACTGCATGAACCTGCGCAAGCCACATAAATCACATGAGCTAGTAACAAATACTTGTAACACCACACAACTAAATTTTGAACTAGCTGTAGTAGACTTTCATTAACATAAAAAAAACTTAGTCTGGGATTGGAATAAGTTTACTCCTTTGACTCTCCCACTACTTTTGTGGCCTAAAAAAGGTGGTATTACATATGCCTAAATTTTAAAAATGGCTGTAAGTATGACTAGTATCCTTTTTTTCCTAGTATATTCTCTTGTTTTTCCATTCTAATAACACTTTCCTATGCATATCTACTTAAGAGAACTTAATGAGATTTAGGACTACAGTCAAGGAGACATATAAAACATGTGTAGATTAATACTATAAAACTGTTAGATTTTAATTCCATTGTCAATTCCATTACAGTAATTGGGACAGGAGGTAAAATATTTATATCAATCTAAGCCAGGGTGTCAAACTCGCAGCGTCACATGACGTATTGCGACTTTTCCCCCTTTGCTAAAATGGAGATGGGTCTGGCCAGCATGTGACGCATCTGGCCCATGGGCTGCGAGTTTGACACCCCTGACCTAAACCATGGTGGTGCAGTGGTTAAAATGCAGTATTGAAGGCAAACTCACTGCTCACTGCCAGGAGTTTGATTCTGACCAGCTCAAGGTTGACTCAGCCTTCCATCCTTCTGAGGACAGTAAAATGAGGACCCAGATTGTTGGGGGCAATATGCTGACTCTTTAAACGGCTTAGAGAGGGCTGTAAAGCACTGTGAAGCAGTATATAAATCTAAGTGCTAATAAATCTTCCACTTTTTTTCTTGCACTAGTACTAGTCCATGTATTACTAAACTTTGCATGATCATCACAGGAACTGAACAAAAAATAGCATTCCTTTTGCAAATACATCAGTACTTGTCCCCATGACACTGAATTTAGAACATACACATGTATTATCCCTCAGCAATTTGTTTCTTTGAAATATGCTAGATTCAATATGTACAATATAAAGTCAGAAATGCAGGATGTAAATATAAAATATGAAGAAATAAAAAAGTGGTACTTATGGAAAAAAATTATATTTACTATGTAAAAGTGGAAGTTTTCTTAAATTAACATTTCAACCACTAAGGGTCACTATGGGACTTCAATATTGAACGGTGTTCTGTGAATTTCTTGATTGATTCTGTGCCATCAAGTCATTTTCAACCCCTATTGACCATATTTTCTCCTTGAGTCTCTAACCTAGCATTTTAGATCTTCCACCATTGCTTAACATTTAGATAGATAGATAGATAGATAGATAGATAGATAGATAGATAGATAGATAGATAGATAGATAGATAGATAGATAGAGATACACACACACACACACACACACACACACAGCTTCACATTGATGTGTGTGTGTGTGTAATATAAATTTGATTAGTAACGCATTGCACCCATTCCCACTAAAAATGAGTCCATTCACCTTGCTGCTGGATTTCTTGGGTAATCATTAATGGTCTTAACAATGATAAGTGCCTCTTAAAGTACAGGAGATCTGGCAATCCTTTTATGGACATTTTTATCTATGTAAACTCTTTTTCACTAGTAGCATCTGAATATCAGATCAAACATTATTGAAATGTGATTTTATAAAGTTTATAAAGCATGATTCTATTATTCCCAGAAGAATGATTTAGTACTTCGGTGATCATGGCTTTTTAAAACTTCGTGCATGAATAAAACAGAACTTGCAATTTTAAAAAATAGTGCCTAAAGTGGCATGATTGTTACAACTATTGTCACATGGTGATTATAGAACATTGTGTTATTTTACAGCTTCCAACAATCTTTATTCCAATGAAGAGAACAAAATGGGTTTTTAAACACATTAACTGATGTGGTTGCCTAGCACCCCATCCTCCAGAATTACTTGATGAGGCTAAATCCCTTTCCTTAAAAGATACTTTGCATATGTTCATTATATATATGGGTTTTGTCATTTCAGTGTTTTGTATTTTTGTTCTGTACATGTGCTTTGAAACTGAATAATGTTAAAACACACGAACAGAATAAAGTACCAGCCATTTAATAAATCATATAAGGGAACAAGAACAAATCTATCCTTGCCCCATTTCAAGAGTTTGCAACTATAAGTGGCAGTCCAGGTCTTCTACAAGGATATCTTAATTTTTTAGCTTTTGTTAATCACCATAATTGATAATGAAAACCAGTTTGGTGCTGTGGTTAAGGCGCTGAATTAGAAACTAGGACACTATGAATTCTAGTCTTTGCTTAGGCATGAAATATGGGTTTATATGAGTTACTCTTTCAGCCCAACTCACCTTATAGGGTTGATATGTGAAAATAGAAAGTAGAAGTATTATTACTATTATATTATTATATAAACTTAATAGTAATAATTAGGTACATGTGTGTAATTAAGATATACATTTAATGTGCTACAATTTCAATCTTTTTATAACTGATTTTATGACCTTTATTGTGTGGTCATTAACTGAATGCCCATGGTTGTAAAGTGAATACTGCCATCATTAAGCAAACCCATTGTTCATTATGGTGCACTTTTTGCTGGAAACTGGGTGTAAATGCTGGTTTCTGACAAAATGTTATCGATCAAGTTCACATGACCAGAGGGCACGGCAAATGGCCATAAACACAGGCCAGTTGCTGAGCGTTCAAAATGCATTTACATGGATATGGGATGGGTGGGTGTCAAAAATTCATAACCAGGTTATATTTTCTGGGTCTGTCATAACTTCAAGCAGTTGCTAAGTGATCAGTCGTAAATCAAAGAGTACTTATATTTCTCTTTGTTGAATTTTCTCTTTCGTAGACTAAACGTACCCAGAATTCTTTATCCATTCCATATAAGTTCCATTTGGGCTTTGGTTTCCAAGCCCCTGAACATCTAGGTAGCTCTTTTCTGAACATACTTCAATTTGTTTCTGTCTTTTTCAGTTGTGGTGATCAGAACTAAATAACATGTTCAAGGGAAGTCTGACTAGGACAAAATAGAGTAGAATAATTACTTTGAACTGCTAGTTGAGACCTAGAAGGGCACTAGGGGTAACGGGATGTACCCCTTTTAGAATTATGCATCCATCATATTTCATAATGGAAAAAAAGTTTTCTTTTCTAAGTAAGTGCTGCAGCTTTCAGAGGTACAGATACTGTAGCGAGATGTGAAACTCTGCGAAGTAAGGCTTTAGGAAACAGATGGGATTGTTCTATGGTACTGGCCCCCCATTGTGTACTCCCTTGCCTGAGTTGCTCAATTCTGTATCTGGGTTGATGGTGGAATTTCTCTGATATAAAGTACCTGGAGATTTCAGCTTGCCTTCCTTGGTACAGAATCTGAAGTGATATGATTTCATGATACTGTATCATGAAATCATTATACTGATACATTATTATAATGATACATCATATACATCATACAGTATCATTAAAGAAAAATAAGAAATCCAGGAAGAAACCAGCATGGTTACACAAAGAACTGTCTGATAAATTGAAAGACAAAAAAGATAAATATAAAAAACGGAAAGAGGGACACATAACTAAGGCAGAATACCAGCATATACCCGAATCTGCAAAGATGAAGTCAGGAAAGCTAAGGTTCAGAATGAATAAAGACTTGCAACAAATGTCAAAAATAATAATAATAAAAAGTTTCTTTAGACATGGACATAGTATACTTGGATTTCAGTAAAATGTGAGATAGACAGCATCACCACCAGATGGATTTGTAACTGACTGACAACCCACACTCAGTGTGTAGTCCTTAAAGGAACTACATCTACATGGAGGGAAATAAGCAGTGGGGTACCCCAAGGTTTGCTTTTAGGCCCAGTACTATATCTTCATAAATGATTTAGATGAGGGAATAGAAGGGGAACTCAACAAATTTTCAGATGACACCAAGCTGGCAGGAATCATCAACACCCCAGAGGATATGCTTAAGATCCAGGTGGAATTCGGCCAACTTGAATACTTGGTCCTACGTAACAAAATGAAATTCAGTGAAGAGAAAAGTAAGGTTTTATACTTAGACAAGGAAACCCAAATGTACAGATACAGAATAGGTGAAGCCTGGCTCAATAACAGTAACTGAGAAGGATCTTTGTGTCCTAGTGGAGAATCACTTAAATATGAGCCAACTCTGTGTTTTGCAACTGGCCAAAAAGCCAATGCAATCCTAGTTTGCATTAACAGAGGGATAGAATCGGGTGGGCTTCAAAATCCTCAGCAATGGGTTCACTGCCCGGGTGCTGGGTGGGCGTAGCCATGGTGGGCATGGCCTAGCCGGTCTCCTGCACCATGGTGAGGGGGGCATTTTCACCCTCCCCGGTGTCCAGGGGCTTTCCTGGAGCCTCTGGGAGTGCAAAAATGGCCTCCCCCTGGGTTCCAGATGCTCTAGGGAGACTGGAAATGACCTGTTTCCAGCCTCCCCTAACTTCTAGGAGGGCCATTTTTCATCCTCCCTGAGGTCCAGAGGCTTTCCTGGAGCCTCTGTGAGTGCAAAAATGGCCTTCCCCCAGGCTCTCGACACTCTAGGGAATCCTTGCCCAAGCCTCCACACGCGCCCTGCACTTACCTGCATCCACAGCGGGCTGCGTGGAGACTCCTGGGAGGGCAGGGTGGAATGGAAGGGGCCAGCCAGGCATGGGATTCGGGGGTTTGGCAATCCCCGCAGAATCTTCACTAAGGGTCCGCACGAACCCCCATGAACCCCCAGCAGCCCACCCCTGGATAGAATCAAGATAATGTGAAATGTTAGTACCACTTTATAAGGCCTTGGTAAGCGCGTACTTGGAATATTACATCCACTTTTGGTCATCATAATATAAACATTATGTTGAGACTCTAGAAATAGTGCAGAGAAGAACAACGAAGATGATTAGGGGACTGAATGTTAAAACATAAGAAGAACAATTGCAGGAATTGGGTATTTCTAGTTTGAAAAGGAGGACTAGGGATGACATGATAGCAGTGTTCCAATATATGAGTAGCTGAGGGGTCAACCTATTTTTTCAAATCACTAGAAGGCAAGATAAGAAGCAATGGATAGAAATTAATCAAGGAGAGAAGCAACATAGAACTAAGGAGAAATTTCCTGGCAGTGAGAACAATTAACCAATGGAACAGCTGGCCTTCAGAAGTTATGGGTGCTCCATCACTGGAGACTTTTAAAAAGAGACTGGACAGCCATTTGCCTGAAATGGTACAGGATCTCCTGCTTAAGCAGGGGGTTGGACTAGAAGACCTATAAGGTCCCTTCCAACTCTGTTATTACATACCCCAAATGTCGAACCTATGATTAAATGAAGAACTATGGATCTTTAGTGCATGGATCAGAGCAATAAAGATGACTATTTTATGATGGAAAGGCAGTGCTACTTTGGATTTATAATCATGGATTTATGATGTGTTCGCTGCCTACTTATGAATTGGCTATCTATCAATGTAAAAGAAAGATTTATCAATACATCTCTGCCTGGTTAAGATTTATATCTCAAATTTCAAATCTAAGCTATTTGCTGTATGTAAGATCCTTCCTTTCTTTTTCTTAGTTTATTTTTTTCCCTTTTGTATCTTTTTAACTTTTAAATATTAAATTACTGTTGTTTAAATAATAGAATATCATTTTACATCTGAAATATTATGTGTAGTTCTGGTCACCAAAAGGATATAATGGACCTAGGGGAAGTTCAGAGAAGGACAATTAAGAGTATCCATGGAACAGCTTACCTATGATGAAAAGTTGTGACTTTGGGGCTTTTTAGAGTAGAAAGAAGCAAGTGAGAGATGATTGAAGTATACCAAATTATGCAGGGTCCAGATAATGTGGACAAGGAGAAACTATTTTCCCCTTCCCAAAATACCAGAACCAAAAGTCATTTGGTAAAATTGAATTCTAGAAGAATCAAGACAGAATATATATATATATTACATAACATGTAATTCAACTTTGGAATTTGCTACCATGACAATAATAATGCAATTCTTTTCTGCATCTTTATTAGCAATTGCAGTAGCAATAGCAATAACACTTAGACTTATATGCTGCCCCATAATGCTTTATAGCATTCTCTGAGCAGTTTACAATGTAAGATTATTTCCATATTGTCCCCAACAATTTGGGTCCTCATTTTACTGTCCTCAGAAGGATGGAAGGCTGAGTCAACCTTGAGCCTGCCAGGACTGAACTCCAGGCTATGGGCTGAGTTTGTCTGCAATACTGCACTTTAACCACTGTGCTACCAGGGCTCCTTTTGCATATCAATTTGAAATTGAAACTTGAGTTTCAATTCTTTAGAAGATTTTTTATTTTTCCATGTCTCTTGCATCTTAAGTATCTACACAATTATCACTGTAATTTGTTCTTATCACTTTAATTTCTTTAAGTTCCTTCCTGAGATTTTTTTTTCTTGTTCTCTGAAAATCTTGTTTCACATTCATTCTTAACAATTTCTTTGATATCATTCCGCACTTCCTCTGTTTCATTACCAGTAAGGTTCAAAGCGATTATGTTCTTGAAAATGAAATATATAAAGTCAGGATCCTATCATGGAAACCGGTGGCTTTGCTTTTCTGTTTTAGCTTGACTTGGAACTTGGAATATGAGTAGCTTGTGAACTTTTTCCTTTTTAATTCCATATGCAAACAATCTAATCATTAGAAAAAAATGGTAAAGTTAGCCAGTGGCTTGTTTGCTTGCTTGCTTGCTTGCTTGCTTGCTTGCTTGCTTGCTTGCTTGCTTCCTTCCTTCCTTCCTTCGCCAGCCTGACCTGATACTCAGTGGTTTCAACACTGAAAATAACAGAATAAAAAGAGCAAAGAATACAATAATTATTAAACCATGGCACTACCTAACTCTTTTATAAACCTTTGGAATCCAAAGGTCCTGAAGAACAGCTCAGCATTGATGGACATTTTTTAGATGTTCAGGTACAGCATGAAAGCACAGCATCTATAAGCTCAACATCTGTGGTTGCAACATAAGCATCTTTTTACTAATTCTAAGGCCCTAGGTTTTTTTCCAAAAGGGTTCTTTAAAAAAGAAAGCAAAACTTTGAGAAAATGAACTAATTGTATAGTAAGGCAGAGCCAGATTCCTTACATCTATCTCATATTTGCCAAAGTCTTTATAATGGGCAGTGATACTTTCATAGCATTAGTGGTTAGGTTAAAATTCATGTCATTTTTTATCCACTTATAGCACCATTTCTTTTAATTTAGAAGTTAAAATAGTCTGGTTTTGGCACATCTAAGAATCCATTGGATTTTTGTAATGAGCAGTATTGTAAGACATATCGTAATTTAAAGGAACAGGCAAAAGCTCAAAAGATAATAAATTATTAGGTGCAATTAATATTCAGGAATCCAAGTTACTATTCTAAGTCTTGGGTCCTTTCTCACCACTTGCCATAGAATGAAAAATGTTATAATTAATTGATTTTACTGTCTATGGCTGAATGTCTAAATTTTGCTTCGTTCTTCTGGCACCTAGGTTATGAAATATAATAGTAATTAGCATCTTCACAGAAAATACAAATAATTGTTAATGGAGATCTAACGAAATCCTGTGAGATACAA
>JANHFL010000593.1:0-16970 GCA_032468155.1 Oxyrhabdium leporinum
GGATTTGAACCGCTAGATTGAATCAGCAGAAGTGGCCTGCAGTTCAACACTCTAACCACTGCGCCACCTAGGCTTTATTCTGTTCCATATGCAATTGAGACCAACAATTTATCTGATTGTTTCAAATTATTTATGCTTAGTAAAATTCCATCTAATTCCATCTTGTTTAAATCAAGTCAATCTGATTGATTCTATATTGTTTTTATCTTTTCTAAATCTGGTACAGGTAGTCCTCTACCTACAACCACAATTGAGCCCAGAATTTACGTTGCTCAATGAGAAATTTGTTAAACGAGTTTTGCTCCATTTTATGACTTTTCTTGCCACATTTGTTAAGTGAATCACTGCAGTTGTTAAATTAGTTACACCATTGTTAAGTGAATCTGGCTTCCCTATTGACTTTGCTTGTCAGAAGGCCACAAAAGGTGATCACATGACCCCTGGAGACTGCAACCGTCATAAATATGAACCAGTTGTCAAGCATCTGAATGTAAATCTCATGACCATGGGGATGCTGCAACAGTCATAAGTGTGAAAAAATGGTCATGTCACTTTTTTCAGTGCCATTGTAATTTCGAACAATTATTAAATGAACTGTTGTACGTCGAGGACTGCCTGCATTAGGTTGAGTTTATGCCTTGATTCTAATACTTTCAGATCATTCAGTAATGTATCCTTCTGTGTTTTGCATGCTTTCTCTCTGTTTGCTCATGAAATGTCTTACTAAGATCCCAGTCAGACTTCAGAGGCTAAGATGATTTGGAAAAAGGTCTTTAGTGCATGGTTTAATATATTTTTGCAATAGTTCATTCAATCTTTGCCTTTTTGATCTGGAAGTTCCTCCATTCAGATTTACTATTATTGGATAATGACCTGCATAAAAAGGAATTGCCATCCCCCCTTCTCAAAGATTGGTTAAAAGAGTATTAGAAATGCAATACAGTCTACCCTTGAATAAGTTTTATGAACTGAAAAGTAATAAATATAGGCTCTCTGAAAGATATATCTAGGCATCCAAGAGAAATAACAGTGACATGTAGGCTGAGACATTTTGCGGGACTTTGTCAGTATTTCTTTTAAATAAAATTGTTTTATCATATAAGGGAGAAAGACTCCATTCACATCTCAAAGAATAAGAATCTGTCACTTTGCAATTTCAAGAAGTGATTGAAAAATACTTTTATAAAAGATTGCTTTGTTATCATTCAGAGAAAAAATTGAAGCAGCTGTTTTTTCCCCAATTCAATCTGAAATACAATATTATGAGTCTACTTTCTTTCCTCATCTTGAATTTGTTTTTCTAATGTCCATAAAATTTTTTTCACATATATTACTGAACCTTGTTTTCTGGACCAAGAATGTCCATATTCTAACAAAAGTATATTATTTTTTGAAATGTGTATCTCTTGAAGGCATATAACTGCTTATTCCTTAATTTAAAGAGATTGTTTTTTCTTTTCAATGAACTCAAATCCCATTTTTCAATTTATTATAGTAACCATAAACCACCAATCTCATTCAGAACAGGCATTTCCTGTTTTAACTTCATTAAGACTAGAGATAGTATTCTTGCCATTTTAAACAAGAATGCTTTCTCCATATTCAAAAAGGTGGAGAAATATCAAGATAATCATTACAAGTCAATCTGCATTTAAGAGCCTCTTATATTTTGCTTACTATATTGTAGCGCAAAAATCCCCATATTCTTTGTGTTAACAATCACTTCCAAATTAGGGTAAAAACCATTTTCTGAGTACTGCTATTTTACAAAGTTTGTCGAGTTTTTGATTTTCATTATATATTGCTATTTTAATATATATTTTAGCTGTACTATCTTTTACAGCAATTTAATGAAATATTTCCAAGGACAGCTAATAAAAATTAACGAAATATATGTAATGCGTATAAAATTAACAATTTTAAAAGGCCTACCAAATAACCTCTTAAAATAATATAAAATAAGACTAGAGTTTAATATTAATAGCCTTCTAATCTAAATTTATTGCACAGTTCCCAAACCACAGTGTAAAGAGTCAGTTTTGAGCTGAAGCTGCTTTAAGCACGTGAAAAGATTACACTTGGAGTTGACCTTCATAGTAGAGCCTTATGTAATGGGCATTGTGGAAAAAAAGGAGTTGCCAGGGCCAAGATAAAACTTTATTGGCGAAAACAATACTCCAGTTAAGAAGTGAGCAAAGGAATTCCCTAATAGTGGAAATTTCCAGTTCATTTTTTAACATAGCATATTATAAAATATTATGTTTTCCTGATGATGTTTCCATACCTTGCAATATAACTAGCTGAACAGACAAAAAGCATTTAGAGCCCAAAGCAGTATTTGATAATTCATTAACAAAGCAAACCCCACAAATACCTACAATTGTAAACCTGCTGCTCAAGGTGTTGGTCATTATCTATAAAACTCTACATGGCATACGGTGTTGGTGTTGTTTTGTTCTTTTTTTTTTTTTTTTTTAGGAACTGCCTGATACAGTATCAGCTTGGCCAATTCGATCTTGCATACTCTGGGTTCCTTCCATTAAATGATGTCATCTATCAGGATTTTGGAAGTGTTCCTTTAGCAGTGCCTGCCCCCTGAAATGAGGTTGCCTCCTCCTTCCCTTCTGCTGTTATTCAGAAGAGCTGTGAAGACCTGACTCCTCACATAGGCCTTTGGTGAAGGCAAGTGAGGCTCCTTGGGGTTTTTTGGCCTTCCAGATAAAGACAAGAAATACGACAAAAATGAAATAATTCTGCTTTATTGTAAGGCCACGTTAGCAGAATCTTCCAAGTCTGAAAGTACAAACTTCCTGTTACCTCTTTTAACCACTTGATTAATTAAAGTGGGTCCTTCCTCTCTCTCTGCCTGTTAAGTCATCGAGGACTCCTGCCTCTCTTATTGAATTGTTTCCTAGGCAACATCTCTTCTCCTCATTCCCCAAGGCCATCCACACACTCCACTACACACTTCATTCTATCTGGTTTGTTGCCATATTTTTAATCTTTTATTGATATCTTGTAATTTCTTAGTTTGTTGTGAACCACCCAGAATCGTTGGGAATTGGGCAGCATACAAATTTAAGCATGATAATAATAGTTGTTATTGTTGTTGTTTGGAATAAAGTGATCCAATCTTGAATTGTATTTGATACTGCCGGTGGGCAACAATACACAAATGGTATTTATTATTTAGTATAGAAAATGATAAAAACTTACCATTTTCACCTAATAATTAATCTGAAATAAAAATGCTGCCATCCATTCAAATTTCTCAAATAATAGAGGGTTTTTTCAAATGGAATTTTAAGATCTGGATTACCCCCTTGTGTCAATTTAATGAGAAAAGAAGGATGAAAATGCAATTTTCCAAAAATATTTCCCAGATGTATATATTGGAATTTCAGTCAAAATCTAAAAAATGTATCAATTTATAGAGTGTTTACCCTATCCTGGAGAATAGGGCTTAAAGACTCACATGAATCAATATACAAAGAAACCTCTTTGTATATTCATATTTAATGTAATTATTTGAAAAAATCACATGGAATAAGTTTGTAATATAAATAGTTAATAATTACTAATTGGCTGCTTATTAATTCAGTACATTTACAAAAATGATAATTAGTGTATTAATATACAATGCTTGCCTATTAATGTTAATTCCAAATTAGACCAGTGTAAAGGGTCCTTGGTGCACTCTGAGCTTGATTGCTTTCTTGCAGGCATTTCATTACCCAAACCTAGGTACCATCATCAGAAGCTTAGAGAGCACCAAACGCCTCAAAGAGTATCCTCGTTGCAACCCTGAGCTACAGATTAGATTATTGTACTTACATTGTCTTGTGGTAAGTGGTAGCCTGTTTATCCCATGAATTGTTTTAGGATCCACTATAGAGGAAAGTACATTTTATGAGTATCATGCGGTGCTCTGAAAAAGGTACTACAGAGTGCATGGAAATGAACCAAGTACCTGTCTATGAATTTCTTAAACTAAAGTTTGGAGGATTGTGTGGTACGTGACAACCATCTTTTCCAAAAGACACAGTTGCTATAAGCATTTGCAGATATATGCCTCTTTAGCATCTTTATACATTTCAGAGGATCATTTTGCTTATGAATCCAAAACTCTAAAGATACCTGTTATGTGCCACAGCTCTTTAAAAAGAAGCTATGTCTTTAACTGGAACCGCATAGATATTTTCACGTGGTCTAGAATGTGCTGTTCCTTAGAAGGAACTTTAGCTAGTTCTTGTGCTAAGATTTTTCTAAAATATATATCTTATCTCCTTTTCGTGTTCCTTTTTTCTTCCTATGTTTCCAACATCTTTTTCTAGTATTACTTTTTTGCCTCTAAATTAACACAGTAAACTGGCATATAGCATACAGATATAAATTTTCTGGAGTTTAGCATTTTATACTTCTTACTAAAAGATTTCTTAGAAGTTTTAAGTAGGCATAACAAACACCTGTCTCAGAATTGATACATAAAACTTCAGGCCAAATAAGTCATTTAGATTGTTGGGAGATCTTCATATTTGGTTAGTCCTAACAGTTTTTGCCCAATTATGGCTTTTAGGTTTTCCCCCCAATATCTGGCTATATGTATTTCATAATTAACTATAACATTCAGGCTGTTTGTAGTAGCAAATACATTTTTGGGAAAGAATGGTGTGCCTTCTTCTCAAGAAGCTATCACTCAAGCAGCTCTTTGAAGAATTTCCATTTTGAGTCCAACTTTTCTCTTTGGGGAAATGTTAAGAAAGTAAAGTGCCTGGATAAATAGTATATCTGGACCCTTTTCGGTATGATTGAATTGATTCAACATTGATTGAATTTGGGAATGAATGATGACAGGACTGAGATAGGAGAATAACCTTCCTGGCCATTCTTCACCTCTCAGCTGCCTCTGATACTGCTGATCATGGCATTTTTCTGAACTACTTTATGTACTGGAAACAATAGGATTTGATCAGCAGTTTTTCCACTTCCTCCATATGTAGTTCTGGTCAGTAGGAATGGGGAGGAAGTTGCCTCTAGGCTTTCCATGATGGTGCCATGATGGTGTCCTTGTATATAATATCTACATGAAACTAGTGGGAAAGGTCATCCTCCAGTATGAGGTCAGAGAGCATTATTACACCAACAAATATACTCTGGACCAATCAGAAATATAGTTGAGGTATTGTCCTAGTGCTTACAGTCTGAATGGGATCTGGATGAGGAAGGGCAGACTCAGGCTAAATCCCAGAAAAAGAGGATTCAACTGAAGCTAGTGATCTTTCGTTCTGGATGGGATCACATAAACACTGCCTTATTCAACTATTTATAATCGGGGGTTTTAAAGCCCTACATAACTCAGGACCGGTTTATCTTTGTGATGGCTCCTAATAGTTTGTTCCTATCTGATTAGATGTGGAAAAAGGAGCTCCTTTAGGGTCCTTACTTCGAGGAAGTGTCATCAGTAGAGAGGGGAGCTTCTCTGTAAATCACTCTCCCTTATTTTCAAGATATTATCTGAGGTAAGATTGGCACTGTTTTAGAATTCCTGAAGGCCTTTGGAATTTGATATGATTGAATTCTTTACTGGTATAAGTCTGTTGGTTTGCTTTGACTTGGCTTTGTTGTTCTTTGATGTATAGCAGAACATTACAGGTAAGTCCTTGATTCATGACCACTTGTCCAGTGACTATTTGAAGTTATGTTAACACTGAACAAGTGGTACTTAACAATCAGTCCGCAAAAAGTTCAGCCATCCTAAAGCCCCCACGGTCATGTGTTCACAATCTGGGAGCTGTGCAACCAATGTTTCAGCAGCTTCCTATCTCCAGTAGCATGTCCTGCTGCATCTTACAGCAGTCACCTGGTGACATTCACTTAACCAGCCACAATTGTTGCTTAACAATGATAATGGATAGGATTGCTGTCGCTAAGTGATGCAGTCATGTGATGTAGTGCTTTAAGACCACATTGTTTAGAAAGGGAAATTCCAGTCCCAGTTACTATCGTTAAGTGAGGACTACCTGTACCATTATTCGCTATTGTTTAACTTGTTATTGTAGTTGGGAACATATGCTGCTTAGAATTGCCCATGGTTGAAGCAGTTTATCATCCTCAAGATATCTATAAATAAGCTTGATTTAGCTTTCTCTTAATTATTAAGCAGTTCTAATAAACATTTTTATTTCAGTAACTCAATTTGAATGGACTACAACAGGAGCCCCCAAACCCCAGTCCGTGGACTGGCACTGGTCCATGGCCCCCAAGAACCGGGTCACAAACAAGTGAAGCCCCATCCGTGCACATGTCAGATCCAGGCAGTGCGTGAAACCACCCCCCTCCCCGTCCATAGAAAACCCTCCCTCTACAGAACCAGTCCCTAACACCCAAAAGGTTGGGGTTAGCTGGAGTGTAGGGTTTCTAGTTAAAGTACAAGATCATATGTGATTGATAAGGCCAGTATTTAAAACATGGTCATTCGAAATTGTACTTAAATTTACTTGAGAAATGTAAAAAAAAATTTGAACATGGAAGTAATGGTTGAAAAACCAGGAGGAGGCCATTTGATGCTTTTAATCATTTGTAGTCTTTTCTTTTTGTGGGCGGCGCGGACTCAAAGTGTTCCCAAATGACTTGCAGCTAGCTGCAGCTGGAGAATGTGTTAGAGAATGAAAACCTCCTTTGGTAAATGGGTGAGAAAGAATTATAATTGTTTTGAACTCTTTGTGATCAGCTTGCACGTATTTCATTGTAATGTGATACTAAAGCACCTCAATTATGATCTGTATATTTTCATGCCAGAATATTTTTTCTTCTTCTTCCTACATTAAATTATTCAGTTCTGTCAACTGTTCAGCTGCCATATTCAGATACAGTAAATCATGTTATATTTTATCGTGGATTACATAAAAAAAATATTGAACATTCAGATCAAAGTAGTTTCACAATCACATTTGAGCACAACAAGAATGTTTAATTTGTAGAAAATCTGATTAGGGGCAAACTGTTGCCATTCTGTGAATTTGGAGTGGTTAGTTTTCCAGACAGCACTGGCAAATTGTATATGCACCTGTGAACACATCTGGTGATCTACAGACATATAAATAAAGCAGAGAAAAGTGTCCTGAGACTTTCAGAGAAGGTAATAATTCATGACTGTAACGTACATTTATACATTAATTGTTGTTCAGTTGCCAAGTTGTGCCTGACTCTTCATGATCTATGGACCACAGCACTTCAGGTCTCCTTGCCCTCCACTGTCTCCCGCAGCTTGCCCATACCCTTGTTCATTGTGTTGATGACACTATCTAACCATCTCATCCTCTGCTGTCCCTTTCTCCCTTTGTCATCAACCCTTCCCAACATCAGGGTCTTTTCCAATGAACATATGCCAATTTTTTTGCTTTGCTGGGATTTTGCTGAACTTCTACACTAGTAGTCATTGGTTCTGTAGTGCTTTTTGCTACTGATTGTTGTTTTAAGCTTCTGTTTTATTAAATCTACCATCAAATTAGTAATAAACAATTATTTCATAAGAATATTTATTAAAATAAGACTCTTGTTAACTTTGATTGTGTCATGTATTTATACAAAATACAACACTATTTTGCATTATTCACACATAACCTTAACCATTGATACATTTACAATTTGTTTTTCAGCTTCAGTTTCAGTATAACACTGATTTTATCTTAGGCCTATAGTAACACTTTGTCACTTTACATTTATTAGCTGGTCTGTGTTCAAACTTATGTCATAATTTAATAGTTTACGACATAAGCCAGTGATGGCGAACCTTTTTGGTCCCAAGTGCACACATACCCAAGATGCAAGGCGTCCTCCCCCAAGCATGTGCAGAGACCCAAAGGCCAGCTGTCCAGCAGGGGGTGCATGCAGATGCATGGTGGAGCTGAGCTGGGGTGACGGCATGCGTGCCCACAGAGAAGGCTCTGCGTGCCACCTGTGGCACGTGTGCAATAGGTTCGCCACCATGGACATAAGCTCTGTTGTATTGCACGTATTACACAAGAATCTGACTTTTTTAAAAATGCATCGGTAATTTGGGTTATGGTACATTTCATACATCACAACAGCTCTCTGTCTCATAGCTGCCAGAATACTTGAAACTAATGCCAGAATTTAGTAAAATTGTGGCTATTTGAAAATGATGTTTATATCAACTATTACTCCATGAATGGGATGGAATGGAATCTGGAAGGGACCTTGGAGATCTTCTAGTCCAGCTCCCTGCTAAAGCAGGAGAACCTATACCATTTCAGATAAGTGACTGTCTAATCTCTTCTTCAAAATCTCCAGTGATGGAGCACCCACAATTTCTGAAGGCAAGCTGTTCCACTGGTTAATTGTCCTCACTGTTACAAAGTTTCTCCTTAATTCCAGGTTGCTTCTTTCTTTAATTAGTTTCCAGCCATAGTTTCTTGTCTTGCCTTCTGGTGCTTTGGAGAATAATTTGAGCCCCTCTTTTTTGTGGCAGCCCCTCAAATACTACTATCATGTCACTTCTTTTCTTTAGATTAGCCAAACCCAAAACCTGAAGCCATTTGTCATATGGTTTCGTCTCCAGGCCTTTGATCATCTTAATTGCTCTTCTCTGAACCTTTTCCAAAGTCTCAACATATTTTTTGTAGTCTGGTGATCAAAATTTGTTGCAGTATTCCAGGTACGGTCTTACTAGGTTTTATAAAGCCGCACTAATACTTCACATGATCTTGATTCTATGCCTCTGTTTATACAACTCAGGATTGTATTAGCTTTTTTGATTGCTGCTGCATAGTGCTGGTTCATATTCAAGTGATCATTCACTAGGACTCCAAGGTCCTTCTCACAGTTAGTGTTTTTGAGCCAGGTCTCGCTTAATCTATACATACCTTTGATTTTTCCTGCCTAAATGTAAAACTTTGCTTTTCTCCACCTTAAAATTCATTTTGTTGGATAGGGCCCATTGTTCAAGTTTGTCAAGATCTTTTTTAGATCACGAGCTTGTCTTCTGGGGTGTTGGCTGTTCCTGCTAGTTTAGTATCATCCACAAATTTGATGAGTTATCCTTCTATTCCCTCATGTAAGTCATTTATGAAGATATTGAAGAGTACTGGACCTAAGATGGAGCCTTGTGGTACCCCACTGCTTACTTTTCTCCACGTGAATGTAGTCTACTACTTGTTGAGTATAGTTTGTCAACCCACTACTCGTTGGACTGCTCGTTGAGTGTGGTTTATTAGCCCGCTACAATCAAATTCTGACTCACACTTCTAATACACTCTCACACACTTCCTCGACCCATTCCACACCTCTTGCATCCTTGTGTGCCCCCTTGCATCCTCATGCACTGTCTCTGAAATGTGCTGCACCTCTTGCATACTCTTATGCACCCTCCTTTGTCACGCCATGCCTTTCACAAACTGTTTCACATACTTGTACACCCTTGACCCACCCTCACACCATTGTGTTTTCTTTCTGGCCCTTGCCTTGCTTAAGAACTGTGGCATTCAATTAATTATGGTAACTGTGACTACAAGGATTGCCATTGCCAAGTGATGTGGTGGCTCTTCACAACTGCATTGCTTAGTGACAGAAATTCAGATCCCAATCCTGCTGTCGAGGATTACCTGTAATATAAATATTGGGAGCAAATAACGCCTGATCTTGTTGTTATTTTTGTGTATAGCTGGTGAAAATTTAAGAAGTTTAAAATGGGGTTCTTTATTTTGTTCCCTTTTTTCAATAGTTGTTTCATAAAAAAATGAAATTAAATTTCATATAACTTAACTAAAGAAAAAATTACTTTAGGAAGATTTAGATTTTCATGATGCAATAGATAGAATGCCATTTTTTTCTAATAACATTTTATCTGTGATTATTGATTGTACTTGACAAGCTGAAATATTCCAGAACTATCTAGGCTTTTGGTAAGTCATATATTTTAATTCATTCTGTTATCATTTGCCTTTAAATATAACAGAATTATCCTACCCATGCTGTATTTATTTAGTAGTCCTTACTCTCAGGTAAATGTATATGAATCTTGCTTCCTAAATATTACCAGCAGGAGAAAAGTGAATAAGATATTGGTATTGGTATTGGCTATCCCTCTATTGCCTCACTTTTACTCTCATTTCAGAATTTTTTTGGGGAAATTAGAAATCTTGGAGGCCATCTTTATTTAGCCATCTCTAAATTTTAATTACAAAGTTGTATTTTTCCCCCAAGGTAGCTTGACAAATATAGTATATAGAATCATTTCTTGACACTAGTGAAATTATTCAGGGCTGGTTTTTTTCTTTTTTTTAAATAAGAGACTATTGTAAGAAAGAGGTTTTTAATTATTATTTTAGAGTGAGGCCTCATTTACATAAGCTCTTTGATGTAAAATACTTTGCTGTACTTCAGAGAACTGTTGCTTCTTCCCTGGAGCAAGTTGTCTTCTGTAGTTCCCTCCCAGTCTTTCTAAAGCTTGCTTATATTTTTACTCAGCTAATTAGGGAATATTAACATGTGATACTGCTTTACTATTGTGGTTTTTAAAATATAGCTAGATTTTATTTCATTACTTACCTAGCTTAAGCCTTGGCTTTGAAAAATGCACCAAAGAAAATAATACTCAAATATTTATTAAAAGTCATGCGCAGTATTCACATTTAATATCCCATGGAGGAATTATTTAACTCATTTGAAGAATTATATCTAAGCCCTTTGCTTTGTTATTTATCCTAACCCTTGAAAAATCCATTCATCCAAAATCATGATAAATTCAATTTGGGTGCATGCAATTTGCATCTCTACATACTTTTGTTCTTTTGTTTCTTGTCTTATTTAAGAATTCTTATAAGATTCGTAAGAATTTACATAATTTACATAATTTACAAATTATGTTTTTTTCCAAATATTAAAGTACGTTTGTATTTTTTGTATTAAGATCAAGAGGTTCAGATAAGAATTCCACTAAGCACGAGGGTAGATGGTACAAGAGTACCATCTGTGCTTGTCCCTCAAACCCAACTTCACATTTATAGGGCCTGATATCCTGCTGAATAGCATCTAGTAAGTTCCAGATCTCCCAGATAATCGTTAGTGTCCTTTCTTGTTAGCCTTGGAGTTGCAGTTCCTGTAACACTTGAAACCCAGGAGAGCAGATCTTGGATATAGACATATCTTCATCCTTCCCATCCAGTAATATATGCCAGGTCTGATCTTTCCTGCAGGACTAAGTCATGAATAAGGATAGATTTATTAGAGACTTAGCATTTAACAGAAGGCTGAGGCCAAAGCTGTTAGCAGTTTGGCAATCTGGGCCCAGAAATGAAGTAGAAGTGCTAGGAGAAAGGGATGGCTTTAAATTTCCAATTACCCCTTTCCAGTGGTGGGATTCAAAAAGTTTTACTACCGGTTCTGTGGGCATGGCTTGGTGGGTGTAGCTTATTGGTCATGTGACTGGGTGGGCGTGGCCACCCCACACCCCATTTTGGGCCTAGTGAGCTTCCCCAAAGCCCCCTGGGACAGAAAATGGGTGCAGGGAGGGCGCGCCGCAACGCCCCCCCATGCCCTGTTTCGGGCCTAGTAGGCCTCCCTACACTTACCTCGGAGCCAAAACGGGGCATGTGGGGAACTCCAGGAAGGGGCAGGCGGGGATGGGGCCAGCCAGAATCTTTCCTACTGGTTCGCCCGAATCCCACCACTGGCAATGGCGATCCCTGCAGCCTGAAACAGCTGATCTTCGGAGGCAGATTCAAGCGAAAACCAACCGCTTCTGTTAATCAGGCTAGGCTGAAGAGAGCGTTGTCCCAGCCGGGGTGGGGTTGGGTGGAGAGGGGTGGGGCCAGCCAGGAGTGGGATTTGAGGGTTCGCCAAACTCCGCAGAGCCTTAGCAAAGGGTTCGCCTGAACCCCAGCGAACCCCCAGCAGCCCACCCCTGCCCCTTTCCCTGTAATAGCCAGCAAAGAGCCTCCCTTAAGATTATCTCTCCTCCCCATAGGCATCCTCCTAGGAATCAGAATGCTAGTACTAATACCAACCCTTTCAGCACATGAACCCTTCAATAAACATACAACTCTTATTGGACCTGCAAACTAAAACCATTTAGCAGTTTTGCATATATCTTCTGCATACACTTCCCCATTCCATACCTGCTTCATTTCCACAGACCCCACTTTGGCATCATTCCCACTCTCACCAATCAGTGTATAGGAAGCCCTCCCCCTCCCAAAGGAATGTCCATTTGTATTCGTTATCTCTCTCTTGAGTTAGATTTAAGGATCCATTAATATTTTGTTTTCCTTTATCCCTTCCCTTGGCAGCCTTCAGACCTGATAGTTAAGATATACAGACCTTATGATAAATGAGCGCATGTTCTTGTAGTGAAGGTTCTCATCCCAAGCATAATTCTTGCTTCTGCCAAGGAATTTTTTTAAAATAAACCATTCTTTCTAATCTCATTCTAGTCTTTCAATGTCAGTTAAACTTGGGCTTCTAATTCTGTTTATATTGTATCAGATATGATTGGATGAGAAGTCTGATCTTTATTATGAAAACCTGGGTCAGGCCTGGTGTGTCTTTTGGAGATGTTCCTTGCCCGGATTTGCACATAGCACTACTTATGAAACCAGGACTGAGGCAGGGTGTAGCCATTGTCATCTGAGAAATCCTATGGTCTTCTAGGCACACTGTTCCAGAGATAATTGTGAAGTTGTTTGTAGAGATTAGAGGACATTGGTGCTTGTGTATCAACCTTCCTCCTGCACAGTAACTTCTTCACCTAAGTTGCCCAAGGCCACAGCTGGACTGGCAGTGAACTTTCACAAGCTTGAAGTCCTGGAGGAATTTAATCTGCACCTCTGGATGGAGGTTAGGCAGCTCAGAATTTCCCAGCCACCATGGATCTCAACCAGTGATCTTTGGTCTGATTCGTGGGGGGAAATTACATATTTTGTTTAGTTTTTATCGCTGGACAATGAAATTCATAACTGGTTACAGCCCGGAGTTGGCATCGATCATGTTGTCTAGCTGTGACAGGATCGGCATGGGGAAAGGTCCAGAACACATTACACTGTTTTAATTCCATGTGGGCCAGGTTTTTTGTTTAGTTATTTCTGAACATAAAAGATTGAAATGAACAAAAAACACCTTAGAACACAGCCTACTTCATTTGTAAAGATATAGAAACTCAAGTAATAGATGTATAATTCTTGTCTGAATAGTGTATGCTAAATTTTAAAAAGTAAACAGGTGAACAATTACAACTACTACTTCTTCCTTATCACTATTGTATGCAACAACATGAAATCACCGTTCTTTAGCTTGTGTCAGATTGTCTGGCCACCATGTTTTTTAGCCACCACCTTTCCTTTTACCATTGTTGGCCATTCCAACCATAACTGCCTCTTTTCCAATCAGTTTGACTGCATGACATGGCTGAAATAAGTAAGGTGGAATTTTGTGATTTTGCCTTCCGGTCACATGTCTGGGGTTGTGTTTTTTTTCCCATACACTCTTGTTTGTTTGCTTGTTTCTCATTTTTGTCAGAGTTTGCAGCAATCCAACCAGCCCACAAGTAAATAAATCAGCAGGATTCATTTATAGAAGAAACTTGTTTATATACAATAATATAAAACATGATGCATGTATACAATATCCATGCAGCTCTTGCAACGTGGTAGCAAGTAGAAGAAGCAGAAGCCAGAACCACCAGAACTCAAAAGCTCTTTAAGACCAGTTACCTTAAGCCATGCCCAGTCTCCAAGCCGTCTGACATGGCTCACAACAGGTGCTGTTTCTTAGTCACCAAACAGTTCCCATTGGCTGACTTGTTGTTATGGCTATCCCAGCTCATAATTTTTTATATACTGACACATTCAACCATCTGCACAGCCATCAGACAAAATAGATCAATAATTAATATTGGTATTTTAAATAATTTTCAGAGGGATAATTTAGTCATCTGTTAACATTATAGTTTAATAGTAATTCAGAAGATAATACCTCAGAAATGAATTCTGTACGTGTGAACTTGCTATGTTCAAACATCACCTAAAGTTATCTTTCAGAAACCTCATTTACAGCAGTTTAGGGTGAGGTTTTCACTGTCACATCATTAATTCAGAGGATTCAGTCTTAGAAATAGTTTATGCCTCAGTAGTGGAAGCTGCATAGGTAGGCAATGCTAAATCCAAGTTGGCAGACTGCACATTTTGGAAACTCAGCCAGGATTCTAAAATGTGCAAGCGTGTTTGGAGTCTAAGATCCACCATCCCTTCCTTCACGTGCTTTTTTAAACTGAAGGGTTTTAAAAGTTACCAACCTCGAAAGCTCCTTCAAAGTTCTTAACTTGGATGGATTTCAAGAACTGGTAGTTGTTGCGAATGTCATTCCGCCTCTTGCCAGTGTAGGGCACGTCAACTGTGAGCACCAGGGCCTGGAATCCCAATGCATTAACCCGTCGTACCAGCTGCTCTGAGAATGTCCTCTTCTGATGGAGGTAGAGTTGGAACCACCGTAAACCAGTAGGTGCAGCAGCAACAATTTCTTCCACAGAGAAAGTGGAATATGTGCTGGCTATGTAGCAGGTATTCATAGCTTCTGCCGCTTTAGAAAATATGGAGGGAAGGGGGAAGAGTCAAAACTGACTTCTTTGGTTCCATAATTAAGCCTAACCATCTAGTGCTTCCCATGCAGCCAATAAGTCCAAATTTAAGACTGTGGTGTTCACCTGAGGAGGAGTCAAAGCAGGGCAAGATGGTGTTGGTGGTACTGTAATTGACGTTCTGTCCATTTTGTATGTACATCATCATTGTGTCACAGGTACAAAGGGACAGGGCTAAAATTGCCTATAGATGCTGCTGTACTAAGAGGGACAGTCCCAGCCTCTCTGGAGAGCCCAATTCTCACTGCAGTTTCCTGATTATTCTAAAGCAGGGGTGTCAAACTCGCAGCCTGCGGGCCAGATGCGTCACATGCTGGCCCCGCCCCCGCCCGGTTTAGTGAAGGGGAAAAAAGTCCCAATACGTCACGTGACACTGCTGTGATGACGCAAGTTTGACACAAGTTTGACACCTGTTCTAGAGATTTTGTATCAAAAGAACTGGATGATTGGCATACACATTGCCCTGAGAGATTTCCAAAATCTTTGGAATAGTTTATTAAACAGTAAGACTTTTCTTAATATTCTACTGCTGTTTCCATCATCCACCTAATATTAGCAATATGAGCTTATATTCGTTTCTTTCTTCTGAAGTCTGCCTGTTCACTTGCAACTTCTCTTTCATATACTCTCTTCTGAAGGATTTTCTACCTGGCATGTGGTGGATGTATTTTTAGGGCTATTATTCTATAGTTATAGCATTCCTTTAATTCTTAAATAGATCCTTTGTGCTTCCTATACTGTTATTTTTTCTACTTATTTATATTCTGAGTTCAGGTATACCAGTTTATCACTTCTTGGAAGTTTGTATTAATCTCTTCAGTTTTCCCCAAATCAATGGCTTTTGCTAGTTCTTTTGTTTTCCTTAGCTTTTTTCCATAACTTTGTTTGAAAACAGTTTGTCCTGTATGGAGATTCTCAGTCATCCAGGTCATGGTTGTCCCAAAGGTACTTTTTTAAGAGGCAGCTGGACTTTCTGGTTTTTCTTTGAAGATGTTTCGCTTCTCATCCAAGAAACTTCTTCAGCTCTGAGTATTGAAGAAGCTTCTTGGATGAGAAGTGAAACATCTTCAAAGAAAAACCAAAAGTCCAATTGCATCTTGAAAAAGTGTGTCCTTTGTTTCTTTCTGGCTCTTATTATATGCTTTCTGGCTTTCCCTTTTTTTATGAGCATTTTAATTTCTCTCCACAATTCTTCAGGTACTCTGTCCACAAGGTTCCAGTCTTTGAAAATGTTTTTAGCTTCATATTCTTCAGAAATGTATTCAAGGTTGTATCTCATTAGTTTAATCCTCTTTACTGTAAGTCTCTTTCAGTCTGATACCTTTCTATGATTAATAGCCAATGGCCTGATTCACAATCAGCTCTTGGCAATGTTTGCAAGTTAGCAGAGAACTTTTCCATTTGCTGTTAAAAGATGTAATATCTTTCGTTATGGCATTGCTCACTTCAAGACATCTTGTTAGATAACTGTCATTTAGGTGACTAAAAAAAACATATTAGCAATGGACAGAACATTTTCTACATAGAAGTCTATCGGTCATTATCCTACACAGTTGCACGTCCTAGCCCATATTTTACAAATTCTGAGTGCCTTAAAAGTCCAGCCCCATTTCTCTGACAGTAAGCAGCAGTACAGTTAATACTGGCATGGAGCCAAATGAAATATCTTGGCTGGACTTTTGACCAAGCAGTCACAGGCAAGGTTGTAGCCATTCTGGCAAATGAAGAAAGCAGTGGATGAATGAATGAATGGATGGATGGATGGATGGATAGATAAACATAGTTCATGCATATACACACTCACGTATTTATGTGCACATGTATATAAAAGTAGCAAGTCAGAATTCTACAGTAATTAGGCCATGCTCATTTGACTGTGTTAGAGGAATAAATACAAGGGCAAAGTAGGAATGGGCCAGATTGTATCCCCATTGGGATACTTGCCACACCGATCTTCATGGCACAGGGGGAAGGCAAAGCAAGCACCCACCTCCAAAAGTAGCTTAAGCAGGAACAGCCCAATCCTCCAGCTCTTTTTTTTTATCCTTCTGTAGCTATCTACTTGGGGGTCAAAGTCGTTACTTAAGGAACCCTTTCCTCCTGGAGTGCCATATATTTTGCATGTAGCAGTTCAAGCCCTGCATGTGATTCCATACTAAAAGAAACTGGGTTGACTCACAGTGCAGATACTCTGTGGGAAACAAGTAGTGTGTTCTGCTGTCTCTCTCTATAAACTTACAATTACCATTTAGGTTTAGTAGATAGATAGATAGATAGATAGATAGATAGATAGATAGATAGATAGATAGATAGATAGATA
>JANHFL010000593.1:17070-41772 GCA_032468155.1 Oxyrhabdium leporinum
GCTAAAAGCTTGACAAAGAAGAAGAAAAATAACAAAAAATTAAAAGCATGCACCCATATAGAACCACACATAGCCTGGACTATATAGCTGTAGAATAAAAAATGACAATAAAGAAAAGAAAAAGAATCACTTTTGTGAATTTTATGGAATACTTTATTATAGAAAATTTGAGGTTTGTAGGAAACAATTGGAAGTTACTAAATCATTTAAAGTAATATCTTTCTAGAATAAAATAATACAGCAGAAATAGCAGAAATAAGTGAGACGGGGAAGACTGAAAATATTACTAAAACAAAACTAGCAGAGTAATATAAATATTAAATACAATTATTAGCAGCAAAAAATAGTGATTGCTCTTATTTTATGTTAAGAAGTTACATTCTGGAAGACATTGACAAGAAAAGTTCAGAGTGTGTTCAGATTTTTATTTCATCTCAATATAAAGTGAGAGATTCAAAGAAAAATTGACTTCTAAGAATTTTAGATTTTCAAAATAGAGGAAGTATTATCATATGCCGAAACTAAGTTTCTTTTATAAAAATAATTCTATGAACTAATGATTCAAAATATGCTTATTGTAGAACTAGGGTTTCATCATCATGTCCCTTAACTACAGGGTGAAAATGCCTCACATTTTTAAAAAGACATGTCATTTCCTTCCTTCTCTTGGTTTAAGTATTGCTGAATGAATTATATGTAGAATTCTATAACATATTTGATATTTGAGCCTACTGCATATATAACTTCCACCCATTGATCACTGGACACAACTCACCAGGGCAATTTTGACTTGGACTTTAGAAAGGAAAAAATCTGCAGCCACATGTTGTCTGGATTCCCAGGAGGGAAGGGCTGCATTCCAGAGACAGTGAAGGTTAGATTGGTTGGGAGAAAGAGAATCAAGATAGTTTCTCCCTAAAAAGTCTCAGAGTATATCTTCAATGGTGCAAGTAGTTGTTTTAGTTTGGCAAGATTGATATCAGGCTCCAAAAACAAGAGAAACACACAGAGATACTTTTAAACAGTTTCCTTATTATTTCTCACTTGATATAGAAATTAGAATATGTCCGAGTTTGCAGCCATCCAATCCAATTCAGCAGAATTCATTTATAGAAGAAACTTCTTTATATACAATAATATACAGTATGATGCATGTATACAATACTATGCAGCAGAAGTCAGAACCAGAAGAATGCAGAAGTCATAATCACCGAAACAATATAAACACATAAGGCAACATTCACAGAGAAGCAAAGATCCAAGGACAAACTAACTCTTATATACAGACCAGTAACCCTAAGCCACGCCAAGCCATCTGGCTCACAACAGGTGCTGTTTCTTAGTCACCAAACAGTTCCCATTGGCTGACTTGTTGTTATGTCTATAATTTCTCTGTTCATAATTTCTCATATACTGACACTCCTCCCTTTATTACTGGAATAGACATAAAAACGAATGACTTAATATTCTTTCCGTGGTGCACTCCACCCAATGGCTTGGTCATTATGTCTGCCAGATTGTCTTCTGAAGAACAGTGAAGCAAGCTAATTAATTTACATTTGATGGCTTCTCTGACATTACAATACTTAATATCCACCTGCTTGTTTGTATCCTTTACTCTGTCACCTGTTGCCATTTTAATGCAAGAAGCATTATCCTCATACACTGTTACAGTGTCATTTACCTTTACGCTTAAATCCTGTAACAGCTGTATGTACCAAGTTACCTCTGAACAAAATTCAGATAGAGCTATAAATTCTGCTTCTGCAGTAGAAGTGGCTATTGTTGTTTGTTTTTTGGACTTCCAACCAATTAAAGCCCCTCCAAACAATACCACAATCCCAAAATTGAACTTTCTGGTTTTTACATCATTGGCATCACTATCAACATAACATTTCAATTTCAATTGTTCAGAGACCTGTGTTTGAAGATCCACGTTCACAGTCCCTTCAAATACCTGAGAATCCTTTTTATACCCATCTAATGCAATTGCGTTGGTGCAGCAGTAAAGTAACTTGGGATGCTTACTGCACAAGGAATGTCTGGTCTGGGCCGCTGTGACAGATATAACAGGCTCCCTATTGCTGACTGATATATCTCTTGATCATAGGCTTCACCCAAACTGTTACGAAAATCTGTGCTCAGAGGTGTTGGAGCAGAATTACATTCTTTCATGTTGCATCTCTCCAACAGCTGTTCACTTTTTTTTCTTTGACTGAGAACATAACCACCTTTCTCAGTTTTTTGTATCTCTACACCGAGATAATTTTGTGTTTCCCCCAAATTTTTTATTTCAATTTTTTTCTCTAATTGATTAGCAAATTCTTTTTTTCTGTGACAAATCTTTTGCAATGAAACAAAGATCATCCACAAATGCTAACAACTGGCAATTCACACCTTGTAACTTTCCAGTATATATGCAACCATCAGCCTTACAACTTTTGAACCCAAGGCCCTTCAATGCTGTATCTAAACAGATATTCCAGTTCCTGGCTGACTGCTTCAGCCCATAAGTGGCCTTGTTTATATACAGTGTTAGGCTTTTTACTTTCATACCCTGGTGCTTGAACCATGTAAATTTCTTCCTCTAATTCTGCATTGAGGAATGCTGTGGTTCTATCAAAATGCCAAATTTTATGGTCACATGCCGCTGCCAATGTTAGTGCCAACCTTATGTTTTCACTCTTCACCATTGGTGCGAATACCTCATCATAGTGCACATTTTTCCTCTGCAAAACCTTGTGCCACTAATCTTGCCTTGTATTGTACCTCATTGCTGGGTAGTATTTTCTTTTTGTACACCCATTTACATCCTACGGCTTTGCAGCCTTGTGGCAAAGTCATAGATGTGAACACTTTATGTTCACCAGTGGATTTCACTTCTGTCCATGGCTTCCTTCCACTTTACATGTTCAATTTTGGGTAATGCCAATACTTCCTTATAGTTCCTTGGCTCATACCACACATTACACATCTTTACTTCACTAGCAGAATACCTATCAGGTGGAATCCCCTTGTTCCATCGCTGTGACCTGGCTGGCATTGACTGCTCCTGTGTTTCAACCCTCTCTGGCTTCATATCTGAGTCATCTCCTTTTCTAGTTCTTTTTCAGTTTCTCCTCCCTGAACGCTGACACCATCACTGAGTTACCGTCACTAAATGGATCATTCCAAAAATTGGCATCAATTCTGTTCCAATTTTTCTCTGCAAAGCTAGCAGACCTAGAAATCACTATTCTTTTGCTCCCATCGCTAAAGTGATAGCTCTTTGAGCCAGGCTCATAGCCTATAAACCTGAGCTTTCTAGCCTTTGGTTGACCTTTTCTCCTGATTGCTTTTGGAATATGCACCCATGCACTGCTTCCAAACATCCTTAAATGTGCCAGAGATGGCTTTCTCCCATATAACACTGCTTATGGAGTATCATTTATAGAGGAACACTACAGACTATTGATTAAATAATTAGCAGTCAACATGGCTTCACCCCAATATGACCTGCTCAGACCAAAATCCTCCAGCAGTGAGTCCTTCATTGTTTGTAAGATACCATTCCACCTTTCAGCTACACCATTCTCAGCTGCTGTGTTCGGATTTGTGCATCTGTATTTGTACAATTGTCTTGATAATTGTACAATATTGCATGTACAATTCTCAATTTCAGCCAAACCTCATTTGCAGTTTTTAAATCAGCTACATTCAAAAATTGTTCATCTTCTAAACTTAAGATGATGTAGGCCAGTGCGATGCCAAACTTGTTTGGTGATGTTTTCTTTTTGATATTGCGTAATTTGACTCTGATCTTAGCCACCAACAGTTCATGATCTAAACTGCAATTGGCACCTGACAGCACGGATTGGACCATCAGTGGTTGCATAAGACATAGCGGATCTAATTGTGGTGCAGTTGATTTGGTGAGGTCCAAATGTACAGTATAAGTGACATTTGTGCTATTTGAACCGGATATTCAAAATTCAAATTGAAAGCTGCCAATTTTTGCACTGAAATCATCCATTTTATGCAGACTGGATCTTTTTGGTACACTTGCTTCAGAGTTTTTCAATGCTGGCATAAAAACCTTATTTCAGGCTACATTTCTGGGACATAAATCTGGACTACTATGATGCTGAGGTTCTTTGCACAGTTTTGGATGGTAATAATGCAATAATTAACTGTCGAAAAGCTTTCAACTGCTTCAGCAAGTTTCTTGCTTATGATAAATGCCACACCATTTGTTTTCCTGGCATCATGTCCTGACAAATAGTGAGTTTCTCAAACTGGAAATAGCCATTATGTATGCGTCTAGTGTAGTTTAATGGGAGATGTCATGGCTTCTGTTAAAAAAACAAAACAGCAACTAGAAGTAATGGCAAGGGATACCTTTGCCAAGCTTTGGTGATAAGTCGGTCCTGGCTTTTATTAGAGCAGGAGACCTTAGCAATAGCCAAATCAATCAATCAATCAAACAATCAATCAATCAATCACCTTTATTTGTTTAAAGCAGGATTATTGCAATTTGATACTGTCATTGAAAACTACTTGAAAATTTAAAACTGATACAAAATATAGCAGCCCATATGCTGGCAGCTGACAACTACTTCAGACATTCACCTATAGTACAGGCACTGCCTTGGTTACTAGGTTGATTCCAGATCCAAATCAAAGATGGTGGTCTTTACCTATAGAGCCTACATGGTTTTTGGGACTTGACTCCTCCAAAAGGCATTTTGGAGCAACACATGGACAGGTAGTTTGGGTTCTCCCTGTCCCTTAACAGATCAAGGGTAAATGGACTCAGAAAGGCTTCTTTAATAATTACCATATCCTTGAGAAATATGTTGTCCTTTGAAATCTGTATAGCCTCCACATTCCTATCGTTCCAGAGAATAACTATCTCTTTAAGAGAACATTGAAGATTGGCTCTAACATTATTCCTTTCCATTCTTTTATGTCCTTTTTATATTTTAGTGGTGGTAATGTTAATCACGATGAGTCAGTTGGAGCTGGGTAGGTTCCTATATCAAATTAATTCAATTCAGTTAAAATGTTGATAGTAATATGAATTTTAGTTGGACATTAGCCAATTCAAGTTTGTGGAGATTGCAAGGATATAAAAGTTAACAAATAAATAAATTTAATTTTCTCTCAGAATTTCTCTTCCTCTCTTAAAACAAGCAAGCAAAGAAAAAAAAACAGATATAAACTTTATTTTCCATTGCTCCCAAAGTTTCAAAAATTTTAAATTGTGTTGTTGAATTTCCCAACATTTAATAAACAGATGATCTCAACTTCTAATATTGTAATATTGGCGGTTATGTGTGTGTGTGTTTGCTTTTGAAATGAATAAAAAAAGTCTAGTAAAACCCAGTGGGATAAAATTAGTAGGCATTGTGCTGCCCTTTGTACCACTGTATATGAGTCACACTGAAATCTTTGTGATACTTACAGTTTGATGTTGATAAATGAAGACAGTTGAAATTTGCACTTGTTACAAAAATCACTGCCATTGATGTGCTCTCTGAAGCTTAGAGAGGTGGTACTTTTTAAATTTCCTAGAGCATTTGCAAAAAGTGCATGAGTAGCTTGCATGCCGTGCATTCTGCAATAGCTGCCAATGTAGGGTGAACTAAGGACAGAATCATAAAGACCAAGGTTTTTATGCCTATGGAGACTTCAGATCTATATTTTAGAAACAGCTGCTCTCGCAAACTATGAACCATTATGTTTTTGCCAAAACCAAACCCATTTGTCATTTCCGTTCTCCTCGTGGCTACTCATCAAGGTATTTAGGAATGAAAACTTTCTCTTAAATAGCAGCCAGCTGCAGAGCTCATTCACTCAGGGAAACCACAACTCAGTGTTTATGGTGTCAGAACTGATCACTGTACAAGTGTTTGTAGTGTCACAAGCATGGCCCACAGCTCAGCTGAGTGAGTCAGACAAGAGGAAAGGAATGCTTCAAAAGTTCCTTTTACAAGACAACAAATATCTTGTTAATCATCACTTCTGATCTGACTGGATCTTTTTAAGGAAGTATAACAAGCTTTTACCAGCAATAGTATGTAGGGTGTTTTTAAGGAACAAATACCATAGAACTGGAAATGAATTGCATCTGTTGTATTATTGGGGGAGGGGGGGGAGTAGAATTTTGAGACTTCATCTATTTTTAGCCTTTTATCTATTCCACCAAACTATTATCACCAAAGCTTTGGCTGAATATGATGCAGTCTACAATATGGATATAATCCTCGTAGAAGGCCATCATATAATCCTGCTATATATCTGTAACAGTTTTTCATCTGATAGAATAAAAACGTAGAAATCTCACCACAACTTTTAACAGCCTCAAAAGTCTTGTTTATTAGCCTTGTTGAAATTAACGTACATTTTTAGGAAGCACATAGTATCTGAATCATACTTTTACTGAACAAGTAGAAAAAAATTAAAATTCAAGTTTTAAAAAAATAAATAAGTGAAATTGGATTATTTGAAAACAAAAATAATTCTTTTTTTTCCAAGTGCTTCCCCTGCCCCTCAAAATGTAAAAGAATAATTTTATAATAATAGTAGTGTTGTCATATTGTTTTAATTTTGTTGTAGATGCGGATACATCTTATAGCTAATACATCTTATAGCTAATACTTATTTCTTTTTTAAAGAAATATTCTTATTTTATTCAAGGAAATATATAGGATTCTGATTTCCAGGCAGGAGCATCCCTCTTATTTTTCAATCTGTAAAGTGCATTTACCTGTTGGAGAAAAGATGGATTTAAATGTCTACACTTTCAGGTTTTTCACTATTTATTTTACATTTGGTTATTGATTGGATGAAGGAACTTCAGAATTCAGTTAGTTGGTTTCAGTTTGAAAATTATTATCTGACCCCACTGAATCCTAACAAGTTAAAGTGCTTGTTCATCTGTGGTTAATGGTTGTGCAGTTAATGGTTCAAATTATTGGTTCTTTATGGAAAAAAAAATCATTGTAAGACAATTCCAATTTAAAAATAGCGCATAACCTCATGTTTATAAACTTTATAAAGATAAAGAAAGTCTTTTGCAACACAATCACTTTAAATAAAATTACTTTTGATGTAATTGTTCTAAAATTTTTGGTAGAACCTACACAGGTTTACTTCACCTTTAGTGGTTCTTGACAATTTATTCAACTGGAACATATTGTTTTTTTCTGTTGGAAACTGATGCTGTTGTGGCCTTTCACAATTGTTAGAAACATTGAATGAGATAGTTAAGTTGCCTAAGCTTAGAAGGAAGATTTAGAAATGAACATTAACAAATAATTCAAACTTTGAAATAATTAACTTGTATTTTGTGAGATACAAGAAGGTCACTTTAACAATTCAAAATTGAAGTGTTTGTATTTTAAAATCTGAAATAAATAAATACATAAAATGAGATTAGTACAACACAAAGCTCAGTTTCATGTGTTAATTCCAAGAGAATGTTTATAAAGGAGATCATGCAATTGTTTTGTTGATAGATATGAGTTTGGAAGTTGAAATATAAACTCACATGGCCTGGCCATGTACCACTATTGCCACATATGGGGTTAAATTCCAGTGGGTTATTAATATGTCTTTGGATCAATCTTGTTGATTGAGGATGTTCTGTTGGCTACTTTCCCAACACTTGGAATTTATCTAGGCATCAAGAACTGTAGGTTTTATATGTACCAGGACTGGCCAAAATAATTAATCTTAGAAAGACAGGTCTTTATTGACCAGCAGCAATGAATTTCTGATATTTATGGCTTGTTTGCATTTCAACTGATTAGTTTACGTTAAAGAGGGAAGAGGACATTTGAACAATCTGACGTGATACCCAGGGGAAATGTTGTTTATTATGTTACTTCACAATGTTTTAATTTTAAGTAGATAGAGTAATTAGTTCTTTTACTTAAAATATATTTTTTAAAAATAATATCTCATACCATGCAGTTCATTATTTACACTTGAGTTAATTTACTTAATTTTAAAAGAGAAAAAAAGACATGAATCATGGCCTAATGTAAAGAAACTGAATGTTAAAATAGTCCTCCTTTCAGATTTCATGACAATTAAATATTTGTGCAAATAAGATAAAGTTCAAAGCACTGCATAACTGACAAAAATTATATATATTTCCATCCTTACAGTGTTAATTATGACTTTTTCCAGGCATAAGTATAAACAATATTCATTTCTTTTGTCCTTTTGTTAGATCTTTTAAAACAAAATGAGGCAATCCCTAGTGCAGTCTTGCCTGATAACTTGGCTCTACCAGTGCCAAGGCAAGGCAGTCCAGGTCATACTCAACAGTCCTATATTGCAAACCTGAATGTCAAAAGTTGTTGAATTCAAAATATGCTTTACATAATCATAATCAGACTAACATCGATTTCAGCTGCTAATTCAAAATGTGCAACCCCTAATGAAAGAGGACAAGGAACCAGAGTTTTATCAGTATGATGATCCCATAGATCAAATCTCTAGATATCCATCTCCATAAAAAATAAGATACAAAGTGTACGAACTAAAACACTAGTCTCTCAATACCATGTTTAGAAACTTGTCAGGAAGTATCAGAATTTTTGTAAAAGTTCTGCAAGGGCTAGGTGGTTTAAGAAGATATTATACCTGGTAGCATTAAAATCTATGAAGAAATTAACTAGGATGATCTTGTCCAGCTTTTGACAGTGGTTGTCCATCAGAGCGGCCAAATCAATTTCTGTTAATAATTCAGATGAGAAAATACACTGAAAGGCCAGTAATTCTCCCCTCTCTGCCACAGTAATGTCACTGCATCACTTGGCACACTTCCTAGATCCCTCAAAAATATAAAGAAATGCTAATCAATCAGAAGAAATTGCCAATTCAGGATGCATGCTTGAACAACCTACACTTGCTTCATAGGTGAATTTAATGGTTTTTCTTACACATGCTAATGTCATATGTATGTATCATTGTTAAAGTTTATTCAAAATTAGAACTGTTTACTTTAATTGATGCCCAAGGAGGACACAATGGTAAATGAAAGCAAAGGTTCACAGACTTTTTGCCACCCACAGATTTCTTTATTCCATTTACGATATTTTTGGACTGTAAGATGCTTCAAACTATAAGATGCATCTAGCCTTTGGGGAGGAAAACAAGAACAAAAAATCTGCCTCTGTCTCCCAGCAATTTGCCTCCTTGTAGCAAACAGCAAACAGCCTGGTCAGCTTCAGCACAGCCTGATTTAGCATGAGCAGCTGATTGTCAGTTGGATTTGCTTCCCGGAATACCGATAATCAGCTGTTCCAGTCGCCACCGCCTATCACCGCCTCCGCGTGCCCCATTTTCGGCCTCATGTGGGGCACGTAGAGGCAGAAAATGGGATGCACGGAGGTCGAAAACAGGGAACGCAGAGGCCAGAAATGGGGCACGTGGAGGTGGCAATAGGCTGTGGCAATCCCTGAAGACTGGAACAGCTAAACGTCGGTATTCCAGGAGGCTGATACAACTATCAATCAGCTGCTCATGCTAAATCAGGCTGTGCTGAAACTGACTAGGCTGTTTGCTGTTTGCTGCAAGGAGGCAGATTGCTAGGAGGCAGAAGCTGAAGGGTGGGGGCCAGCGGGTGGGCATGGCTTCAGCAACATTTGCCGTATAAGACGCACAGACATTTCCACCCACTTTTGGGGGTGTGTGCATCTTATACACCCAAAAATACAGTATATGTAGCATTAGATTGTTTTCCTCAATAAATCAATGAACAGGTATGATGTTTTTGACTCATTTGTTCAATTGGTTTCTCTTCATTTGGTTTCAAGACTTGAATGAAGAACAGATCATGTTTTAGGTCACATTTATGCACAAATGTTGAAAATTCAAAAGAGTTCACAAACTTTGAAGTACTACTGAGACTTTTGGGGGAGGTATGGCAAACTGAAGATATCTCCAGGAAAGCAAAGCTGACAATCGTGGCAAAGACTAAGGAATTGGTGAGCAGACTGCTTCCTTGGAAACACTCTGGATAAAGAGAGGATGGGAGATTGCCCACATATGTTCTTGATGGCTGCTCCCTACAAGGAAACACCAGGACAATGATTTTTGACAAGGTTGAGCTCTTGGAGATGATGATTAGCCATCTTGCTCACAGACATGGTGAAGACTTTTAAAGGATATTAAGTTCGCAAGCCTCACTTTGTAATAACTTTTGAAAATTGTTCATTAACTACTGTTAGAGACCTTCAAAATGACAAATTGGAAAATGCTGGGTGAGTCTGCCTTTAATCCTGAATGAAAGAATTATAAGCTTAAGAACTTTAAAAATCTGAAATAAACAGCAAAAAGCTAAATAAGATTTTGACCTTAGAAAGTGATAAACAAACTAAAAGGCCAAGATAAAATTGGAATATTGAAACTTTTATGATACATTTTAGGAATAAATTACAAAGTACGAACAGGTTCTCATGGGAAATCGATCCTCTTTTGGTTTTTGTAAGACATAGATAAATAATGCAGAGCCAGTTTGATCTAGTAGTTAAGGCACTAAGCTAGAAGCCAAAGGATTCTCAATTCTTAGATATCATCTTATATATGAAATCTGGCTGAATGACTCTGGACCAGTCACTCTCTCTCTTCTGCCCGACTCACTTCACAGGGTTTTTGTGGGGAAAATAGGAGGAGGAAGGACTATTGTTTTCCATCACCTTGAGGTATTTATAAAAATAAAGGCAGGAGTTAAATAAATAAATTCATGATTTCAAAATCTAGATTCTAAAGGGTTGTTTTTAGATAGACGAAATATATGCAAGCCTACAAGATGGTTATGACAATAAATATGCTGAAGGAAACTTTTGAAAAATGGAATCAGAAAATAGTCACAATGTCAACAGTGTCAGTAATGATATCTGGTTCTTATGATAGATTGTGTCCAAAAGAAATGTTAAATGTAGAACGGATTTTATCTGACAGGGTAGAAATAGTATTGAAAGTGGATTTACAACTGACAGTCCAAGAAGCTGCAGTGGTCCAGAATGCAGTAGCATACGCAGATTTTGGGTGCCCCGTGGTTCAGTTGAGTTAGTGTTGCTGTATGTGCTACACTGTCTCCCAGTTGCTTTCTGGGTGCAATAATCAGTTTTAATTATTCTATCCTTGTTTTAATTGCCTCCTTTTATTGATATTACAATATTTTATATGGTTTTTATGTTTTTCATTAAATACTGCCCAGAATCGCTCAGTAAGATAGATGGTGGTCTCTCAATTTAATATATTAATCAATTAATTAAATTCATTCATAACCTTGAAAGCTTTACATGGCACAGGGCCAGGTTATTTGCAAGACTGAGAGTATCTACCTGTCGTATTAGGTTAGATAGGGTGGGCAACTTCCAGATCTGCTCCCTTAAATGCCACCTGATGGACAAGACTTCTCCGTGGCCTCCTCAGCCCTTTGAAACAGCCTCCCATCTAAGATCCAATGGATCTCTATTCTTTAACCCTACAGAAGGCAGTGGAGACCTGGCTCTTTCCCCAAGCATTGAGCTAGGATAGGGGTTGAGCTGAGAAACTGTTTGGTCTTGCAACTAGGGGAAGGCTATTTTTGTTTTATCTTGGTTTTTAGATCAGTTTGGTGTAGTGATTAAGGCAACAGGTTAGAAATCAGGAGACTGTGAGTTGTGGGGAAAACGAGGAGAAAAAGAGTATTAGGCATGTTCACTGCCTTGAGTTATTTACAAAAGTAATAAAGATTGGATATTAAACAAATAACTACAGTTTTAAGCTACCTAGAATCATTATGAAATAGGCAGCCATATAATTCTGTGAATAAAATAAAATAACAATCTGAGTTGTGCTAATCCACATTAACAATGTTAATTAGTTAACTCATGCCCCAATATATGTGTTGTTAATGGTGTTTACTGTGTTTACTAAATGGTTACTATAATTATTTTATATTTACATTTTAATGCAAGTATCACAGACTGCATTTTTTTAATTTAATTCCTTCTGAAGTCATTGTTAATTGTATGGTGTCAACTGAAGCTAACATTCCATGTATCTACATAAAAATTGATGCCATAGTAAGCATATCGATTTTGATTGTGCCTTAACGGTTTTTGTTATGTTTTGCTGCAACCAGCTGTGGTGACTTCTTCAAGAAATATAGTGTATAAAATGCTTATATAGTCGTAGAGTATACTGTAGGTGCCCCATTTTTTTTCTTATGTCAAATATGGTAAGAACATTGATACTCTTCTGCAGTCTTTGGTCACTAGCAGATACAGGTAATACTCTACTTCCAACCATTTGTTTAGTGACTGATTGAAGTTACAACAACACTGAAAAAAGTTATTTATGACCATTTTTCACACTTACAAATGCAGCATTCCCATGGTCATGTGAACAATATTTGGACACTAGGCAACTAGCTTGTATTTATGATCATTTCAGTGTCTCGGGATCATGTGATCAACTTTTGTGACTTTCTGACAAGGAAAGTTAATGGGGGAAGCCAGATTCACTTAACAACCGTGCTACTAATTTAATAAGCAGTGATTCACTTAACAACTGTAGCAAGAAAGGTTGTAAAGTGGGACAACACTCACATAACAACTGCCCTGCCTAGCAATGGAAATATTGGACTCAATTGTGGTCATAAGTCGAGGACTATCTTTATTCTGCTATAATCACACTTTGATATTTTTATATTGATGTAATTCCCTGTTGATACTTGCTAAATATTTCTGTATTAAGCTAGAAGATCTAATTTCAATTAACAGCTACAGAATTTAATTTGAAAATGGGACCACTGATTGAGCTACAAAGTCAATAGCTTGACTGACTAGTTTTACCTTACACCTTTCTTAATAAATGGGTGTTGTCCAAAGTTGCATGTTTCCTCTTACAAAGACAAATATCACAAAGGGTGCAGTGATTGCCCATGCCTGATGTGCTACATGTTTCCCTGCTTAATAAAAGAACAGGGAAGCGTGTTCATCAGAGTTATTGTCCCATTTCCAATGTGCCAAATTTCCTGTATGTATTTTTAGAAAATAGTACTTTGCGCCTCATGTCTAGAAACATGTGAACAGAGCGCATTCATTGGTTCGTAATTAAGTACAAGAGTAATCAGTTGAAAGGTTGGAACAGATTCTGAAATGTTTTAAGTCAATAGAGAAATCTAGGTAAATATTTCTTTGGAAGTTTGTGGGGTGGTGGTGAGATAGTTTTAGAAACCCTGCTCTTGCAACCGCATGTGGTATCAAATCAACAAAGAACCCTATTCCCAGATTGCGTTGCTTTTTACCTTTGAGGTGCAAAAGAGAAGCTAAAAAGGGAGAAGAAGATGGCTGTGGGTCAAAAGAAGCTCAAATGATTCCATAGTGTAGTGGAATTTGAGTTAATGGAAGCCAATTTTTAGTCAAAAAGGTATGTGGGAATATTTAAAAGGAACTAGCAGGCATCAGTTGTCAGACAATATCATAAGAGTATCTGTCACATTATATCCTTCCAGCCCCCAATGGAGCTGGTGACTTTTTTCCCTTCCCTTCCCTTTTTTCTTTTTACTAAGATGAGGTCATCCAGATAAACTCCCTCTCCCTCTCCCCCCTCCAAACTTAAAAAAAAATAATTCACAGAGGCCTTTATGTTTTTCTAATAATTGGCAGCAGCAGTACTATTCTCCTCCCTTTCTCCCCTCCCTCTCTTTCAAGTGATGAATAGCTGGCCCTAGATCAAAGGCAAGCCCTAGGGTTTTTTTGGCTGCCACAAAAGGGCGTTGGAATTGGCAAAGCTCCCAGCTGCTTAGTGATAGGCATGCAGACGAAGTGCCAGGCAACAGAGGTCAGTGGCAAAATGTCTGTACACGTTCTTCATCTGAGATAATCTGGTTTCCCTTTTTGTTTGTGTCTTTCAGGCCAACAGCAAGTTGAAGCAGATTGAAAAGGAATACAGTCAGAAGCTCACCAAATCTTCACAGGTAGGAAACAAAAATGAAGCATAACGAGGATATTTCTTTAGGAAAGATTTTTTTTTGTCTTTTCAGTTAGAGATGAAAACAGAAATAAACCACATTGGTATCAATACTTACAATACCAGGATTTATTCTAACACCCATTTCCTTTTAATAAAGTTAAATTCTGCTGTTGGCAGATGCTACTTTGCTTTCTACAGTTTATTCTCACATGTTACTGCCCCCCCCCAATATTAATTTAAATAATGAATTTGCCAACCTATGGGATTAAAATGAAATTATCCAAATACACGACATCTGGTTCTCATAATAGTGTTAATTTAGTTGCAAGGAAAAGATAACATCTCACACAAACTCCAAAATTGGGTCATTGGATCTAGCCAGCTAATCATACGAGGTTATCTCTGTGTACAAAATCCATGGCTGTTTTAGTTTTTATCTTCACTTGGGGGGGAGGTGGGGATGAATTGGCAGGTTGCACACAATCTCCTGACTTTGCAGTGCTGCCAACCCAGTCATGCCATTGCCGATGGAAGTGGACAGAGAAATAAAAGGTCCTAGTGTCCTCTATCATGTCTGGGATTGAGGCCTAAAAAAATGGTCAGTTCAGATTGCTCAGGACATCCTGCATTATATGATACTTGAACATGGATATATTTGCCATATTTGGGTAGATTATAACTTATTGTGAGTATATTATCCTATAAGGCATTAGTATTGGGGGATTATATTGCCATTAAAAATTTTCTCCCTGTGCAGATATAGTCTTTATGATAGCATCATCCTTGAATGTAGAACCACCATTTGGAGGGTAATTTTAAGTAGATTGCTCCTATCTATCACTACCTTTTTGGATAAAGTTATTTCAAGAAGAGCCGTTGTCCTCTTAATCAGTTCACCAGTAAAAACAACTATGTTGACCTGTCAAGAGTTCCCCCAATTGTCAACATATTCCTTCTCTTGCTTACTTTGATAATTCTATAAACTGAGTTACCGGCTTCTATCAAAATTGGAAAGGGCATTTGTTCCATTTTTTTCTTTCTCATTTGGAGAGGAAGAGTCACATTTCTACAACACAGTTCAATGGATGGTTGTGTTGTTATTGCTTAATTATTATTACCTAGTTGCACAAGCAAAATGAAAATAGTTGCTTGAAATATATCTCCTGAACACTATGCATTCTGGCCTAGATGTTATTGCACCATAATCAAACTTGGAAAAGCTAAACAGGGTTAAATTTGGTTAGAAGGTGGATGTCAGGCTTCCAGGAAATCCCAGTGTGTAGGCTGGACTGGGAAAAAACATAGGCTGTGGCAACCAGTTCCATATAGTTGCCAAGAAATCTACTCGGACATGTCCATAAAATTCTCATGGTAAAGTTCAGCTGCAAGTAGACATAGCATTTATATAGACACCCGTGGAAATAATTCTTCCCAGTTAAAATATAAAAACCTGAAATGCTGACTCCATTGAGGGTGTAAATATACTCTGGGAAACAAACGAACACACTTCTAATCAGTGTGTATGAGTATTTGCTTGTTGTTACAGAAGGCTAATAGGATGATGGTGTATAAAATCGGTTTTTGCATTAGAAATTTAAAATTGAATTTCATCTATAATTCTGTCACCTTAATTTCTCTTAATTTTTCAACAGCCTGGCTACCATTTAAGCATAGTTTTGTAATGTTAACAATAGGTCATTTGTAAATTTTGTATGGTCTCTAACTTTCTATGGCATCCTGGACCATTTTCAAAAGAATTTGTTTCTACATGTGGTCAAAATAAATAATGTTTCTTCCCCCTCCCCTCCCTAAATATTAGTGCCTAACCATTGGTTTGCTTACTGCTTTTAGAAGTTATGTGAGCATCATTTGATGTGAATTGAAGCATAAAACTGGATTGTTTTAAAAGGAAGGGATTCAGTCTAGGGATGGGTAAAATGTTTCATATACTTACTCTAAGCTGCACGGAACAGCTGATTTTGTAGGTCCCTGTTCAAAACAAAGCTTGCTTTGTTTTGGAGGTTTGTAGCAATGTGGACCAAAATGTTCCAGACTGAAGGGGTGTGTGTCTGAAGGTAAGAGTAGGAGAAAGCTAAGACTGGCAACTATCCGTGGTGATAGTGGTGCATGTGGGCATCAGGAGCAGCTGCTGTTGAGAGGAGGCAGAGTGAAGACCCTGACAAGATTGGGGTTGGCGCAGTATGCCCTCCTGGATCATCACTGGTGAATATGTCACAGTGGAGCATTACCAACAACAATAGCAACTGATGTGAGAGAGGGGAAAAAACATCCTGGAGGATACAGGACATCAGCTGGAGAGATAGGGTAGAAGACACTAAGAAGATTAGGATGGGTGACTCAATAGACAGACAACATGGAGTAGAAAATGCAACAGATTTGACCCATATAATCACTCTGGGATCCCTTTGGATTTTGCTGTGGGCAGAATCGAAAACAGCTAAAGCTTTCTGAGTTTTGCTGCTGCTGAACTATTTCAGATTTTGCTGTGATTCTGCAGAAACAAAACCTACCCATGTTGGGATATTCTCTCCTGGTCTTTCTGATCCCTTCCCCCCCTCTTTCGCCTGCTTCCCCTTTGCCAATGATGTTCCAATACAGGCACTGGTTTGAATAATTGTGCTGATTTGGCAGCTCTTCCAGAATGCAATAGTTTCAGCTTTGAAACAAAACACATTTTTCATTTTGCACGCCCCTGTTACTATAGCATTATGTAAGGGACATTTGCTTCCTTTGAATTATTTTTCTGGCTACAAAATCGAATGAAATATTCAAATTAAAAAACTGCAAAATGGTTCATAGATTGTTTTGCTTTACTGGAATTCAGTTTAATATTTCGGGGTATTTTTATATGAACAAATGCTTCAGTATCCTTCTGTGTGATCCCTTCTGAATTATTACAAACTCAGTCAAATAGTATTCAGAAAAGTTTACACCAAGTTATCATTTTTCAATCTGGTCTGCTCTTGTAAGTAAGTGTAAGTAAATGTATTAAGTATTCCAACCTTTAGTAGTAATCAACCTTTAGTAGTAAAATTTAAAACATTTACCAAAAGACAATTCATGTTTAAAGTTGTGTAATTCAACTTTTGTTCATTATAGTCACAAGGCATAAATGTCAATGTTAAATTGTTATATAACATAGATCAAAGTCTGTTCTGTTCACTTGCAGAGTCTCTCCATACTGTAACCCATAAATATCTAAAAAAGACAAAGTGGCTGGCTTGTAACTAGGATTCTTTAATCTAAGCATTGTTTAGAGCTGGCATGTGCACCCAGCCCTGGACATTCTAGTAATCATAAGCTTTTCTCTACAAAATTGTAAACTTTTGTCATTAGTTTGTGATTTTTAGTGATCTCTATATACATTAACTATACTGTATATTTGATATGGATCAGAAGACAATTCCTCTTCACTCAGTGCAGCCCAGGCAAGCTAAAAGGTTGGACAACCATGGTCTAGAGCAGGGCTGTCAAACTCCTGGCTTGTGGGCTGGACGTGTCATGCACTGGCCACCCCCCACCCCCGGTTTAGCGAAAGGGGAAAAAGACGCTACTGTGACAATGTGAGTTTGACACTCCTGGTCTAGAGTTACTATATGGTGTCTTCCCTGCCACACGGGAGTGAAAAATGGTAGGTAATTGGTGGATGTGAGTAATAGCACTGACCCGGATCATTCCACAACTTTTTTTCTCTACAGGATGGGGAGGGAGGGAGAGAGAGAGAGAGAGACCTAAGAAGTGGCAAGTGCCAATTTCCTTTTGCAGCAGCTGAGGGTTAAAAATTCACTGAGAGATTACAATTTGACATATCTGGGAATCTGCACTGCTGTAACATGGATATATGTCAGCTGGCCAGGGGAATTGATGGTTTAATTAGCCATGCCATGCTGTAGCAGCTGAGAAGGGCTGTGTTACCTGCCTAAGTTCCCCCAAGTCCTCTAGTACTGCTTGTTCTTTTGCCCTACCTTCCTATTATGGAGCAGCTGTTAGGCTGTATTTCTGCTGCCACCACCTATTTTGGGGAAATACTTTGACCTGCCCTCGTCCTCTGATCACAACAGAGTGTGAGACAAATAGGGGATCTCATACTCTGAAGACCATTACTTGCCAGGGAATAAATTTTTAGTTGAAATGAAATGAAATAGCAGCGTCACTGTCATAAACCAGCATAAGTAGCTATTTTCATTTATACAGTCTTCAGTCTAAAAAAACTTCAAGCAGCATTTATGAAAAAGCTTTATTGGAATTAGACTTTGGATATGTATGATTAGTCAAAAAGCCAGTGCTTTTAAGTCCTGCTGAACTCACTAACAGTAATTATAACAAAAATAATGAACAAGGAAAATGAACTCTATACTGCCACCTCCTGGTCATTGTAATATAAGAAGTGTGACCAGAGAAAATAATCCCCCCTCTCCTGAGGTGTTGGAACAAAAGCACAATTTATATTTTAAAAATTAACTATTAAAAATAAAAATGTAAAACTTCCTTTTAGCTTTAGGAAGTCACATACAAAGCCAATTACAGATGGAAAAAAGAAAGAACATAATGCCAATAAGACAACAAACAATGTCTTAAAATCTACGTCCCATAAAATACTGTTGGGGTGACTGGGTACAGATCCACATTGGGGGAGATCTGTGGCTCAGAGAGCCTAAGAAGGAACAAAAATACAGGAAGCAAGTTGGCCTTACAAACTTCAAACACAAAAGTATGCAATTTCCATGAAACAATCAAGCAGACACACCCACAAAAAATAAAGCACAAATGCCTGACAGCGTATTTTATTTTGCTGTTCCTGTTTCCCAGTAATTCAGTGATTTATCTGGATAAACCTTGATCCATACAGATTTCCAGACGTTGATCAGAGGCTTTTCAATGATGACCTTTCCTCTGACTTGGTATGTGTCCTGAGCTAGAGCTTCTCCTTAACCTCCACTCTCCAGGGAAATCAATTTGGCACATTACCACATACAATTCACTTTTTCATAAATCTGGAGTATTGCCCTTTGTTTTTCTCAAGCTTTGTCTTTTTCCAAGAAACCAACTCTCCCTTGGCTTTCACCAGTTCTCATTCCAAGCCTTCAATATCTGAGGATGTGTTCATTCCCTTAATGTGTCTTGTATCTAACCACAATTTTGCTCACTGTCCCTTGAGAAAAAGACTCTTTACCAGAAAGGGTGAGGCCTAGAGGAATTTTTAAAAAAAATCTGTTCAGGCAAGCCTCTCCTTTCACTTTTCTCCCTGCCCCTCTTGAGGATTACAAAATGACTGAACTGTTTTGCTCTCTAGCCAAAAAGGAAAGGCTTTGGATAATCTTCATATGCCCTGTCAAGTATTCTTTACCAGCAATGGAAGACTGGGGAAAATCTCTTTCTCTGCTTACCTTTGAAATATTGGTGTATTACCCATCTGGGTGAAAATCTGTGAGTAGGAACCTCTCTTTACTTATCTGAAAAACATGTTCATGTAAATGGGGATTTACCTTTTAACTACATGTGCAAACACAACCTCTGAGAAAGAGTAAATGAATAGAAAGTTTAGCTGCAGGCTCAAGAATCACTGAAAATTTCTTCTATGGTGGTTGCCTTAGCTACCAGCTAGTTGTGAAGATGCAAGGAGTTTATATGCAAGGTCCTCTGTAGAAGTCTTGTGTGTGATAAGAAGGAATTGTGGCAATGGGTTTCATCTGCACATGGAGGAATGCATTACTTAGAAAGCCCTTGCAACAGCTGGATCTTTTACAAAACTTAAGAGACAAGATTTCACAATAATGAAAGAGGTCAGCAATGAAGTCTGGATGCAGTCTCCATTTGAAGAAAATATCTCAGGTGTGGTTGAAATTACGAAATTATATTGGCTCATTCAGATAGATGACTTAAAGTCAGCTCAACCCCTCATGCCCTGGTCATCTCTCATTTGGACTACTCGATTTACAACCATTTGCTTAGTGACAGTTCAAAGTTACAATGGCACTAAAAAAAAGTGACCTGTGGCCATTTTTCACATTTATGACCATTGCAAGCATCCCCATGGTCACGTGATCAGAATTTGGATACTTGACAACTGGCATGTGTTTATGACAGCTGCAATGTCCTGGGGCCATGTGATCATCAGTGATTCTCTTAACAGCTATGAAAAGAATGGTTGTAAAATAGGGCAAAGCTCACTTAGCAACTGTCTGGCTTGACAATATAATTTTGGCTCAGTGTGGTCGTGAGTCAAGGCCTACCAGTATTGCAATGTGCTCTACATGAGGCTAGCCTTGAAGAATATTCAGAAACTACAATTCAAACAGAAAGCAGTACAGACAGGTCTAGATATCTCTAAGGTGGCATATGTTAACACCTCTGTTTCGTGAGCTGCACTGGTTGCCAATTCAGGTCCAATTCAAGGTGTTGATTATTAAGCCCTTCCTGACACGGGACCAGGTTATCTGAGGAATTGTCTTGCTTCAGTGGGAATGCTTGTCCCACTCACTGTAGCAGAAGGGTCTTTCTACAGATCCCATCAGTCAAGGAATTCTGCCTGGTGGGATCCAGGAGAAGAGCCATTTCTGCCATGACCCCTGCCCTTTGGAACATCTTTCCACCAAAAGTGAGATCTGCTTCCACCCTTTTCGCCTTCCAAAAGGCCCTGAAGACATGGGACTGCTGGATGGCTTGGGCTCCCGATAGGAATGCTTTATGATGAAGATAGTTGATGGAGTAATAGAGGCTATCCCACTTCCCTACTGCTTGTGCACTTGGTTCTTAGTCAACCTTGAGCCTAGTGAGATTTGAGCTGCCAAATTGCAGGCAGCTGGCAGTCAGCAGAAGTAGCCTGTAGTACGGCACTCTAACCACAAAAACCGAGTTCTAGTGTTTCTTAGGCATGAAAACTGACTGGGTGACTTTGGGCCATTTACTCTCAGCCCATCTAACTTTACAGGGTAGTTGCTATAGGGAAAATGGGAGGTACAAGTATTAGATATGTTTGCTGCCTTGAGTTATTTATAAAAAATTATAAAGGTGGTATGTTAAGGTATTTAAATGTAGTAGCTGGAGCAGTGGTGTTGTGCACTGAGCCAGAACACTCAGTTATAGTTGATTGATTGGAGAGTATTGGCTCCTGCATGGGACAATGTGCTCTGTGATTGGCTGCTGTGGGTGTGGAGGGGGAGTTTCCCAGTTTTCCTGCCTTTTTCTTCTGGGTGCCGTGGGTGCTCTGTGATTCACCTCTTGATGCTCCTGTTTGCCTGACTATCTTGTTTGCTGTGAATATAGATGTAAAATATATTCATTTATATAAAACTAAACATTTGTGTCAGCATCTCTAACTTCATTTGGACACCTGCTGCACAATTCCCTGACATGGTATATAAATATAAAAACAGCAGCAACTAGGAACTTACCTTTATGAACCAAAATTGTTCTTAAACAGCATAATCAGGACACTGAAGTTTAAATCAATCTAAGTCTGGTTCCCATCCTCAAAACCTGTGTGATTTTCCTAAAAGTGGTTAAGGTGCTAGACTAGAACTAGGAAACACTGAGTTCTAGTGCTGCCTTAGGCAAAAGCCAGCTAAGAGACTTGGGGCCAGTCCCTCTCTCCCAGCCCAACCCACTTTCCAGGTTGTTATTGTGAGAAAAATAGACTAAAGAAGGAATATTGTGTGTGTTTGCTGCCTTGAGTTATTTATACAAATAATAAAGATGAGAAATAAATGGGTACCTTCTAACTTCTTACTTGTCCTCATCACAATTCAGAATTTTTGATTAGTTTTTACTTTGGCCAGAATTGATGCATTGCATTATTTTTTGATTTTTTGCTCGGGTGTTACAAAAATGCCTCTTCAAAGCAGCACGTATGCCCTTATGAGGATGACTCAGTCCATAAATTGAATGTTCCATTTTTGCTTTATCAACAAGTGTTTTTTCAAACTTGGCAAATTTAAGATGTGTGAAACTTCAGCTCCCAGAATTCCCCAGCCAAGTGGATTTCTCTTATCCTGCTGCTCTCTTTAGTTCTAAACTGATTACATCTGGAACTGTTTAAGAAAGTGAACCTTTTGTAAATATTATGTCCGTATAGGCTTCATTATGGTTGTGAGCTTGGTGGGGAATTATGGGAATTGAAATCTTTAAAATGTTTCCAAGTTTGAAAAACACTGATCTACACATGACCTTTTCTACCCTATCCTGAAAAAAAAAATCTGGTGGAGAAGAGCATAGCTTTTATTTGCTGCTGCTTTTATCCAAGGAGAATTCATATGTATCCTTGAGTTGCTCAGTTTTTCCTTATAATTGAAGAATTATTATTTTTTATCTGTTTCTATTTATAGATGTGTATATTTATTTCATTCTTTTTGTTAGTTTTTATTGTTTTAAATTTGGTTTTTTATTCTGTAAGCCGCATCATGTCGCCATGGGCGAATAGGTGGCAATATAAATTCAATAAATAAATAAATAAAATATATGCTCATGTACATAATAAACACTGATTTGGTTTAAACCCTGCTACAACAGCAAACTACCCTGTTAACAGTGAAGAGATTTCCACCCCTGCTAGTTCAAGAAAAGGCAGTCTCCAGTCTAGCATACACTGAGATATATTACTTGAAAATGGAAATCCTTTTTATCTCAATAAATCTGGCTATGTTTACTATCAAATAAAGTTTTAATCATCCATAATCAATTAATTAAAGAGTACAGAGTACAATCTCCTACGTTGATCTTTCGATATAAAACAGAAAGAAGATAACATTATAAGAAAAGTCTCAGTTTATCATTTGGGGATGGTGGCAGCAATGTTTTAAAGAATATTCATTAATGTAGATTAAGATTATCCACTCCTGACCAAATAAACTAGGTTTCACTATTTCCCGCAAGAAAATAATCTCAGCTCAGTGGTGGTTTGGAAAGGAAAGAACTCCCACCAAAGATGTAATAGCAGAGAATGAAATAAATGCTGATTTAGCACAGTGCTGAATGTACACTATGTAGTTCAGAGCAGGTAGAAGAGATTACTGGGAAAACTTGCTTGTAAATGGCTAAACGGATGTATTGATAACTATTCTGTCTCATGCAAAAAGGGCAGTCTGGCTACACTATGTAGTAGTATAAAGTATGATAATATAATACATTTTCCTTCTTTGGTGGCTAACTCAATATTCTCTTTGCTGCATTTCCCAGTATATGTGCAGAAGCATTTCAGACTTGGTTTTCAAACCATTACAGTAAAGTGGAAAATTGGAATCCTATAATTGATGTTTTTTACATAACAAGTGTGCTTTGTTCTGGTATGCAGATTATTGAGGGACTTTCATAGTGGAAAACGTTCTCCTAAATGTTTTTGTTAGCAGTTTATATTATTCCAAACTCAATGTTTCTTTTCTCTCTAGAATTTTCTGCTTGCTGGCATGTAACATATTAATTTGAGCTATTTAGTTTTCACAGTTGAGTTTGCCAACTCAAATTCTTGAGTCGATGATAAATAAATTGCAAAATGTATAACATCTTACTGTTGCAATAGTTTTAGCATGCTGTTTTCTTTTTAGATCATAGCTGAACTTAAGACAACCATTTCCTCTCTGACAGAGGAAAGCAACCAGCGGCAACTTGCTGGAGAAAGGCGTCTGCAAGATGTTTTACAAAAGTTTGAAGATGAGAAGCAGCAGCTGATTAGAGATAATGACACAGCAATCAAGGTAATCTGGGGCTTTGAGTCAATTATGCTGCCAGCTGTTTGAGTATAATTAAAAGTTTTGAAAATATTGACTGCGGCCTTAAAAATGCATGTTGAAGTCACACTTTTATAGAAGTCAGCATTTCTTTTTCTCTAAAAATTTCATATAAAATATGCTTGTTTTTTTGTGTTGTGTTTAGATGTGTTGTGATTGCTAAAAATACCACTGAATGAAAATTTCTAATTACATGGTTAACTGAAAAATATCTACCACTTGCCTTCTTTGTGTGATTTAACAAAACTCATTCACATATTCCTTAAAACACATGTTTGAATATACGGTTCATTTCCAGTTTGAAATATTCAGCATGTTAAAAGTTACATTTTTTGTGCTTCCTTACCAAACTTCATAGATATGAATAGAAAGAGCTAAAATAAATGGGGGGTTTCAGCCTTGTATCAGAGTTGGACTCTGACTGGATCTTCTTGAAGTATCTGGGACAAGGTTTGGCTATGTTAATGTAGGAATTTGATCTAGTGATCTTTGGAAAAAATGAATAGATTCTAAGAGCTCTTTTACTGTGTCCATTTGTGCTAATTAGCTCCATGTCCCTGACATGTAGTTTGATCCAAGTGATGGTAACTTCATTCTTGATTAAGGATCTTTGATCAGTTTGTTTTTTGTACTTAGTTCGGGATTGATAATTATATCCATCCATGACTGTTCCATGTGTCAGGAATTTTCTATGCCACCATATCTACTTTAACTGAAGTGGGGCCTATGCGGTTGGCAACTGGCACCAGGCAACTGGTGGACCCAATTGAATTTCAGAAGCAGCTTGGATTTTACCCCAAAGCTCTGGTGCATGGATTGGTGGAGGTTTTGGTCATTGCTTGTAATGAACAAGTGATAGGCACCTGGATTGGGTCATCCTAGTGTAGGCTCTTTTTTTTAAATGGATCATATAGAGCAGGTGTCAGGGTTCCATTTAAGTTCAAATAACTCACTCAGCACTCAGATTGTAAACAATCTAAATAAGAGTTTATTAAAG
>JANHFL010000593.1:55513-68063 GCA_032468155.1 Oxyrhabdium leporinum
GATCAGGGGTGTCAAACTGGATTTCTTCGAGGGCCGGATCAGCATTGTAGCTCTCCATGGGCCTGCGAGGGGACCACAGAGTAGAAATGGGTTCGACGCTTCCTGAAGCACTTTGCTGGCCAAAACAGGGTGCGGGGGGGGGGGGTCGCACGTGCCCCCCACACCTCGTTTTCTGCTTCCATGGCCTCCAGCACTCTTCCGGCTCCCATGCAGCCCGTTTTCAGCCTTCCCCACCTCCAGTAGCACCCGGAGAAGCCAAAAATGGGTGGGGCCTCTGTGCTGCCCATTTTTGGCCGGCAGAGTGCTGCTGGAGGCCAGGGAGGCTGAAAACGGGCTGCGCAAGGGTCACATGCGATCCCGCTGCACCCTATTTTGGCCAGCAGAGGCACCACAGGTTGGTCCTTTGATATTTCCAGGCCGGCCACACAGATCAGATTTAAGCAGCCTGCGGGCCAGCCCACGGGCCTTCAGTTTGACACCCCTGTACTAGATGATCTTCAGTCTACAACACATTCCTTTCTACAGGTCCAAGAATGCTCCACACTCATTTGCAATACTCAGGTGACCCTGATGGCACAGATAAACTTCCATGTGACCTTAATGACCCGCTAAAATAATGCAAATGTCCAGCTGTCTGCAAGGAACATAAATCCTTCCATTCCCCACCATCCTGTCACAGCTGAAGAAGCTTATTGGATGAGAAGTGAAACGTCTTCAAAGAAAAACCAGAAAGTCGAGTTGCCTCTTGAAAAAAAGCATCTTTGGGACAACCATGACCTGGATGGCTGAGAATCACACAGGCAGATTTATGTATTTGTATCCCACCTGTACTTTTTTACAAATAGCGCAAGGCAACAAATTTATACAACACATCTTCCTCCTATTTTCCCCAGAACAACAAGGTGGGTTGGGCTGAGAGAGAGTGACCGGTCCAAGGTCACCCAGCCGCCTTTCATGGCTAAGGCAAGATTGTTTGCTAAGACTGCTGTTAAAATCTTTGTATCACCATCAATCAATGAGATTGGACAATAATTGGCACACTGAGGGTGATATTAACTGCTTTTGGCATAGCTGTAATATAAGCTTAATTAAAAGCTGGTAATAAAATTCCCTTATCTTTATTTGTATGACATTTGGCACCAAAAAGATCTATAAATGTTTTATGCCTGGTGCTTGCCATTTTTAAAATTATCTGTTTAATCTACCTCAAGTAGTGGAGAAAACTCAATGAACTTTTATTAATCAACAGTTGGGTCCCATAAATTTTGCACAGATATATCATGTAGAATGTATTCGAAGATGTCATTATAGAACTCACTGACAGGCAAAAAAAAAAAAGGAAGAGCCATTTTTTTCATTGGTTTTAGTGCATAACTTTAGTGTTTTGAACTTAATTGGTTTCTAGATTTTACACGAGTGTCATAGATTTTCAAGCATATCTATCAAAAATAAGCTAAAAACGAGATTCTGGATTTAGCATTCATATTTATTTACATAACAGTGTAAAATCATTTCATTTTAATTATTTTTAATTAACAGAACTTTTGGTAATATGTGTTTTTAATGTTTTCATTACAAGTGGAAAATTAGCATTAGCTTGTTATTTTTCATTATTTTTACTGATATTATAACATAGATGCTTCCCCTTCAGCTGCTAAGCCAATTGGATGAGCTTCAGCAGTCATTCTTTCAACTAATGTACTTGTTCATTAAACTATTAAAGGAATAAAGTGAATAAGAAACACTTACGTTAGTCACGTTGCACAAAACATCAGTATTTAAGCATCAATGTTATATTTCTGTTTCACTGTTGCTGTTATCCTTTTTTCTCGAGGCTTACACTCGAGAACTAAAATCAATTTGTATTACAAATTATTTGCCTTTAAATGAACCAACCAGCAACTTGATTTCAGTTATCTACATACTATTTTGGGTCATAAACCACTACTCAGTGAATCAGGTCATAATTACTAAGGCTCTGAAGCACTTTTGGTTGAATTTCCCCCCAAAAAACCCAAACCTATTTTAGATCATGAATGTCACACCTGCAACTCTTTAAAGCTGTTGAACTTTTTTTCCAGGATCATGCAGCTGCCTTTTGTAGCCACTGTGATCATAGGAAAAGAAATGGCTGCTTTAAGGAGCTGCAGACCAATACAGAGTTTGCATACTCCAAAAGTGCACCTATGTAATAATTCAAAGGGAACCTTTCTGGAATCTAATCTAAAATGCTGCACAACTGTAATACTCAGATGTCAGAGAAGTGGGGTAGTTCTTCTTTTATATTAGGAGACCTCAGTCCAATATAATTCTAGCAGTTTAACTGCTAGAGCTGCATTTTGAGACCTGAAACATTAACTGTTATGGTTGAAGTTCTGTTACTATTGCCATATTTTGTGTAAAATGCATAGGATTGCCAACATTCCTTGACAATTATTGCCAACATGCCTCAACAAGAATGCAAGGATTCTTCTAAACAAATTCTCTAGCTTGTGGAATCTGTCAGCATGCCAAAATTATGAATATATTCTTTGTAGAGTATTGTAGAGAAAATTACAATATTGGAAATAAAAATCTATACCTGGTTGCAGCAGTGAATTATTCATATGCATTTTCTATCAACAATCAGATTGGTTAATTCTTGGAAAAGTGAAACGGTGGGATTTGTAATTCATTAGGACACTATTGTTGTCTGGGATTATATATCAGCATGAAACTTTTAAAAACTAAATATTACATAATATGCTTATTATGCTTTTAATTTAGATCAGGTGTGTCAAACTCAAGGCCTGCGGGCTGGATCTGGCCCACAGGGTCCTTAGACCTGGCCCGCGGGGCCACCCTGGAAATAGTGAAGAACTGGCCCGTGGTGCCTCTGTCAGCAAAAACAGAGCTTGGGAGGGCCATACGCAGCCCTCCCAAGCTCCATTTTCACTGGCAAAGGGCTGCAGGAGGCTGGTGCAGCCGAAAATGGAGCTCAGGAGCCTGTTTTCCCTGGCAGAGCTCTTGGACCCTGGCAGGTGCCCCCAACACAAGTGATGTCAAGCTGGCCATACCCACCACGATCAACACAACTCTGATGCGGCCTTCAATGAAATCAAGTTTGACACCCCTTATTTAGTTCGTATAGAACCATACTCAACCCAATAGACAGAGTTTCCATGTTATCTCTTGAACCATATCAGGGCCATTGGAAAAATATCACAATTTATGGTGATTATTATGGTGATGATTCAAGATTTTATCATCAGTTTTAGCATAGGACAAGTTCAGTAATTTTTAAACCTATTATATATCTGGGCATATAATAGTTTCTCACACCTAAAACATAACATAGGCGGCTGGCCTGGCGCGGCCTTCTTGGGTTGGGCCACCCATGGGCTCGGTGGCCTCGGGGTGCGGCTTTGGTCTGAAGACCCTCATGGCCATACCAGCACTCCCCCTTTTGTCCTCTATTCCTGCAAGTCAGCTTCCAGTTCTGTAGCTGCTAGATACCAGATGGTCAAGCGTGGAGGCAAGCCCTGGTAGTCACAAGCTTGGTGTAACGTGCAGTCAAGGCCTGCCTAAACTGGTGCACCAGCAACCGTTCCGCCCAGCCCCGCAGTCTCCTGAATTCCCAGATGTAGTCCACAACTGGCCTGCCTTTTTGCCGCAACACCAGCATCTCTCCCTCAGCCTTTTGGGCCCTGGTGTTGTCTTTGAAGTGTTCATGCAGAGCCTCCAAGAATAAACCGGCATTCCCTAATTCCCAGCCATGTTCACTATATAGATCAGCCACCCAGTCCGCAGCCTCATCCTCCAGCACCACTGCTTTGGCCATCACCATGGCCCACTGGGATGTGTAAAGATGCACATATTGGTCCAGGTGGTCTATCACTTGGCCCAGGAAGAGAGCCATCTTAGCAGGGCTGCCATCGAAGGTTACTTGCAATGCTGGTGGACCCCACGACTGAAGGAGCCCAGGGCCATTACCGACACCCATTGGCCAAGCAGGCGCTGTTATACTAGGAGGTACCCATTGATAGCTGCTTCCGGGTGATAACTTGGAGGTCCAGCAGTAGAGACTGGCTCTGGCAGCCTTCCCTTCGTTAGCTCCTGGGAGCGGCCTTGGTCTGCATCCAGGTGGAGCTTTGGGCTAGCTAATCGGAAACACCCAGGAGGGATTGCTGGTTGTTGGGTGAACAGCAGTGGCGACCTCCCAATGGCTGGGCCTCATTTCCCCCCCCCCCAGTCACTGCTATGCAAGGACCTGCCGTCCCAAAAACTGGCCTTTCCAAACCTCTCCCTCAACCAGTCCATTGTTTGAACACCGAGCGCGGTGGAGTAGCTCCACTCCTCATCACCCTCTGACAGGGTGCCTCTCCTGCCACTTCATTAGCTGGCTGCCATATAGGGACAGGGTGGGTATTGACTCCCCCAGCACCTGTAGTCATCGATACATGCTGCCACCACTCACCTGACAGAGCTGCCCTCTGACTTGCCTCTCCCATTGATGTCAAAGGATCCTGCCTGGATGTGGGAACCCCTAAGGCAACCCGCTCCTTGGGACGCACGTCCAGGGCAGGGGCATCTGGTGCTACTGCCAGGGCCTCCACAGTAGGTGGCTCCTGCGGCACTGCAGCCTCTGCTCCAGCCTCTGTCCTGTCTGCCATGTCTCACAGCGACACCTCCAAATGAAGAGGTGCTAGTTGGGTATTGAAAGTGAAATGAGCACAGACTTCCTGTCACATTCTGGTGTCCCGTATAAAGAAAAGCCAGCAACACAGGTTGATGTGATAATGTTTATCTGGAAACATGGACCCGGCACGAAGTGGTCAACCAGAAAGGAATCAAAGTCTTTGCTACCGTGGTTACTTCACCACCCTTTATATAGTGCTCCACACCCCTCCCTGTGTCACACCCCTCCCCTCCCACCGACTGCTTGCAGCCAATACAGCCACCGCAGTCCAGCCATGCTCCCAGCTGCCCATCCCAGCTTATCACGCCCAGTCTCTTGCATCCACCTGCGATCTGACAACCAGCTGCTTTCCCACGGTCCGACATTCAACTGTTTTACTGCAATCTGACAATCAGTTGTTCCTCTGCGAGCTGACAATCAACTGGGTAAAGTCCAGCCCACCGCTAGAAAGCCGTTAGCACCGTGGATGCAGGATCTGTGCGAGACGGGATGCAGGTATGCGTCTGGATCGCCGTCCCATCTGGCGGCTCCTCCCTGCCAGGAAGGCAGTCCGGCGTCGCCGTTGATAACCATGCGCGCACGTCCCAGCCGGCCACTCCTCCCCCGCCCAAATGGTCGGGGGCTGACATCTTATTTGAATTCTCCTACTTGAGTGCTCCCCCCACTTTATAGTTATAAAATCACAACAATGGTCTGGCAACAATTAAATGGGTATAAAAAAAATAGCATGTCTGCTTTGAGACTGATAACAAATTGCAGTTTTTAATTTCTTTTAAAATCCTGCCTTTATCATTTTTATAAATAACTCAAAATGGAGAATATACCTAAAACTCCTTCCTCCTTCTACCAAGTTTCCCCCAAAATAAGACCCAGTCTTATTTTCTTTTGGATCCCAAAATAAGCATCAGGTCTTATTTTAGGTGGCTATCTTACCCGCTTACCTTAGGACAACAGCAGCCAGCTCTCCCATACCCTGACACCTGTTGTACTGCTGCCCTACTTCTTCCACAGCCGGACGCCGTGTGGATCGTCGCGCCAATGCCGCTGCTCGTGGCAGGAGGCAGCATGGTATGTTGTGCCATTGCACACGAGGGGTGGCACCAGCGTGACGCGGCATGCGGTGTCCTGCCACAAGCCACGGCACTGGTGTAATGAGCCACATGGCCTCCAGCCTCAAACAGCAGCACAGGTGCGACAAGCTACATGGCTTCCCATGATTGTCCTGCTTCAAGTGGTGGCACCGCCGTGACATGCCATGTGGCCTATCGCGAGCAGTGACACCGACGCAATGCATGATAAGCCACATGGCGTCTGGCCACAGAAGAAGTCACGCAGCAGTGCAACAGGTGTTGGGGCACGGCAGGCCTGGCTGCTGTGGTCCTAAGTTAAGCGAATAACACATCCCCTGAAAATAAGATCTGGCGCTTATTTTGGGGTCCAAAAGAAAATAAGACGGGGTCTTATTTTCAGGGAAACAAGGTAGAAGGAGGAAGGGGTTTTAGGTTCACTTTGAGTTATTTATAAAAATGATAAAGGCAGGATTTTAAAGAAATTTTAAAAACTGCATAGTTTGTTATCAGTCTCAAAGCAGAAGTGCTAAGGTTTTTTTTTACTCATTTAATTGTTGCCAGACCAACCCCACACCCTAGCTTGATTTTTACACATGCGCCTCGCCCCAACTTGTACAACCAGAGGGACGGAGTGGGTGGTGTCTTAGCTAGGGCTTATTTTGGGGGGTAGGGCTTATATTAGGGGCTCATGTAAAAATCAAGCTAGGACAAAGTTTTGGGATAAGTCTTATTTTCGGGGAAACATGGTAGTTCAAGCTTTAATAACTAGAGATTAGCTAGGAAACATTCAGCAATACATGTTTCTGAGAATGTAACAGTAATTCTATACAAAAGAATATTTGTAGAGCTTCTCATATTTAAACTGGAATGTTTCAACTTTTTCCTCCTAAGTAGCAATAGCACTTAGACTTACATATTGCTTCACTATGCTTTACAGCCCACTCTAAACAGTTTACAAAGTCAGCATATTGCTCCCAACAATCTTGGTCCTCATTTTTCTGACCTCGGAAGCATGGAAGGCTGAGTCAACTTTGAGCCGATTTGACTCGAATTCCCGAACCGCTGGCAGCCAGTAGTAGTTGTTCTAGAGAAAGTCTAATCCAGCTATGTGGTTATTAAGAATTGAAACTGATTTGATGGCATCTAATCAAAATTGTTCTAGTATTTTTTGAGTATATAAAATGCGTTTATTGAGAAAACTTGCAATATTTATTGTTACTATAAACCCAATGAATAGTATAAGGAAGGGCTAACATGTTACTAATGTCCCACTAACGTCCTAATATTTCTGATACTTAAACCATTAGTGCTTGACGGTAATCCAGTTGCTTGACAGTGATCAGTTTTTAATTTTGAAGGTTTTCAGAAAATTATACACTATACTGACCACAGATTAGCTTTACAGTTTATTCTGACAGCCTACATTTTGACAAACATAATAGGTTCTGAATAAAATTGTTCTTTTCATATAGTAATAGCTATTTGACTTCTTTTAGAGACATAATAGTACTACAGATTTATTATACATCATTATAACCATTTCTCCATCTTTGTATAAAAGCAGTTTTTCTAATGCTACACAATTGCAGTTGCTTTACAAATGTGAGTTTTGTCTCTTGAATGCGTAAATGAGATACGATCTCAGGTCACCATTTATTCAAAAAATAGAATTGTACAATCTCACAGGAATGTTGAAGAGTGAATGAAACAAGGATTATAGAGCTCAGATATGGCCTCCGTAACTTAAAGAGAGATCTGCGTTGTGAAGATTGCATCTTCACCCCCCAAAAAATATATTAAAATTTTAAATGAACTCAGATGACATTGATCGAAGTTTGATGCTACTATTACAATCAGAGTAATAACAAGAAAGCTTCAAAGCTAGCCATGATCCAGAAACTTCAGTTGCATAAAACATGGCAGGTAGGTAGGTGTTATGATCCTATTATATCATTTTCATGGGTTTATGGTTCATTTTCAGGCCCAATTCAGAATGTGATTATTAACATTAATTTCTGTCCTTGCTTAGGTTCACAGTGTATCCAGAGGGAGATTTCTGTTAGTGTATAGATGAACTGCAGCAGGTGGCCACTCATGCATAGATTTTCTTAGTAGTAACACCCCAGTTTTTAAATGTCACCATAAGGAAAATATACCTAGTTTATTCTATTTTCTGTTCTACCCATTGGCTTTTTAATTTAAAGTAAATCATGTATCAGAATTATTGTTTTACTGAGCAGCTGTAAATTGATGTTCGAAGTCATTATTTTATCAAGTTTTATGTCTATTGTTAGCATTTTCAGATGCATCATTTGAGAGCTACTGCAGTAAGGTGACTAATACAGTTTAGAAGAAAAAAAAGACGTCCATAATTTACAGCAATACTGCCTCTACTGCACACAATCCCCAGTCACATGAATGTATTGGGAAAATGTTGAATGTAACCTAGAAGCATTTATGAATTCTTTCTACAGTAAGATGAAGAAAAAACGCACGAAGAAACACTTCCAAGGAAATTGCTGCACTAGATTCTGTATATCACTTATTCATGTGCAAGCTGCTTTACTTTCCAGTTTGGATTTATAATTTGGTCAGCACTGTGAGGAAAATTATATTATTAAGTGATGTCAAAGAAACCAATTACATCAGAAATCAAAGTACTATATTCTTTATGCGAAGATGAGAAATTTAAATTCTCGTTGGGATTTTGCAGATACTTGAAGATACTACTGTACATATAATAAACATAAAACATCTTTAATATAGTTCAGTTCTGGGACATATAAACTTCAGATTCCTACCCATGTAGATATGGTAATGAATGCCAGATTATTTATTCCCATTTCAGGATAATGAAAAAGTTGGAAGAACAGCAATGTTGCTGGTCAGCCGCTCTAATAATTCAATTACCCAGGACAACTTTTTTTATTTTGCTTGATTGCAGTAATTGCAGAATATATTTTTTTCATGCACTTACAGAAAACATGAATTGGACACAGACTTTTTCCCTTGTTTTCTTTCTGCACAAACAAAAAAGGGGAACTTCGTAATTACAGTAAATATTTACAATATTTTGTATTATTGTTGGAATTTTATTGGTTGTAAATGGCCTAGAGTCACCTTTTAGAGAAATGGGCAACGTACAAATTTAATTAATAAATAAACTAAAATTAAGGTCTCTAGTAATCAGCTGAAATTAAGCATTTGTTTTGAGATATATGGGGATATATAGTTTTTTAAAAGATGTCTGCCACAGCATTTTATTTTCTTGCCAGTCCATCATCAACAGGATCATATTTAAATCTGAAATATTAAGCAATCACAGCAGTTGACATTTTAAAGGATATCAGGGGCAGAAAAAATATTTGGCATACATTAATATCTCACTGCATTTTTAAAACATAAAAAAGGATCTGTAATCAATAGGCTAACTAAATGACCCCACCCCAGCATAAAGACATCATAGAGTGCATTGCCTTCAGAATCAATTCTTGTATAATGGGACTCAGTCTAGATATGAGAAAAATTAGGGACTTAGTTGTGATTGTTTGACTACAATGCACTGTGCATACATTGACATGACAAAGTTGCCATGTTTGTTCGTGGGTCTGCTGACGTTCACCTCAAATACAGAGTGGGAGAGGAAAGATTTATCTTTTATCAAAGTTCTGTTTCCTCCTACTTTATCCTTACCAGCTGCATTTCTTTTCTCTTCATAGTCTACTTATTTTTAACTTTTCCTCTGGAAAGCCTAGGTAGGCTAGATCTTTTTCTTTTCTTTTCTTTTTTGAGCCATGCTGCTCCTCCTCTAATCTTATGGCGTTACTCCCTTCAAAATGTGAGATATTACTGGCATGACTAAAGATTTTTCCCACTTGGCCCAGCATTATCCTGTCACTGCCACGGCATGTCATATGCGAGCCACAAAGAGGCAGGAAATGTCAGCAACTAGCTGACATTTAGAAGTTCCCCAAGGTGGCTCCAAACACCCAGAGTGGGGACTGAAATCAGTTTTGTTCTAAAAAGTCAAATTGATTATCCGGTTGAAATCATCCTTTCTTTAAAAGTGAAAATATGAAACTTCTGAAACAGTTCTGAATTCTTGCTTGTTTTTTGTTTTTGTTTTTTACAAATATAGAGAGCTAATTATTTCTGTTTACTAAGCTCATTATATTGGACAGAATTCCACACTTAATCAGTTCTCCCTGAAACTTGTTTGCTTTGTCATTTTAATTCTATGAAATACATGTCACTGACTCTTAGTTGAATGTTAACAAGGTATATATGCTCAGTCTCTTGGGTACATAAACACAAATAATTTTAGATTAGAAAAATAAAAATGTTAGCAACTTTGTGAAGAAAGATGGAAGACATTTCTAGTCAAGATGTGGTGTAAATAATTTTGGTTACTCTAGTTTTTCAGAGAATTATTTTTTATCTACATAATTACTTTGCTAAAGCCATCGTGAGACAAAGGGATTTTTCTGTGAATTAAGCTCCAAACATTTTACAAGCACCATCATGTCAACCCAATTCATGGTATCATAAAGTATCTCCTCTCCTTTTAAGCAGTGATTGTAATAATTCCCAAGCATAGTCAACATTTCCTTACGGTTTTTCCAATGCAGTAACACTATATTTTTGTGAACCCTAATCTAAACTTTAGTAGGTGGTGTTATAGCTCTGCTTTTGTTCTTTGGTGGTGATTTTGTTTTTGTTCCAGACAAATCAAATCTGCACTAAAGAGATGGCCCATTGTAGATGTATACAAGAGAAGGTCTCAATTGTACAATCAAAGAAGAGAAAGCTGTTGCTGGAGTATGTTTCTCTAGAGAAGTTAGGTTATTTGATGCCTATGTCTATAATAGGGGACACATTAGCCTAGCAGCTAAGACACAGAGTTTGTCAATTGGAAGGTTGGCAGTTGTGACCCAAGTACCACATGATGAGTAACCCGTTCTTGCCCCAGCTCCTGCCAAACTAGCAGTTCAAAAGCATGCAAATAGATAAGTAGGTATCACTTTGGTGGAAAGGTGCCAGCCACATGACCACAGAAAATGTCTTTGGACAATGCTGGCTCTCTCAGTTAGGAAATAGAGATAATCACTGCCCCTACAGTTGGACACAATTAGACAGGAGAAACATTTACTTTTATCTTTATGTGTCTATAAGTGCTGTTATTCAAAACAGTGAGGAATTATTATGATAATCAGTATAGTCAACATGAACAGATAACGATTTCTAAATCTGTACTAGGTAGGATACACAATGTCTTGCTTGTGATTGCATTCCTTAAAAAAAAAAAGAATCATCAATTACACTGGGATGATTCTCATTAGAACAGCAGTGCAGAAAAAGGGAGCCTTTCCTCCCCTGCTTTCATGTCAAAAAGCTGCCCTCCCCAGTCAACACTCTCCTGAGCTTTGGAAATGAAACTCCAACTTGGTGGGATCAGTTTTCATCATAATTGGAATAGAAAGCAAGCAGCTAAAATGTGACTTCCGACAAAAATCATACACACCACAGCAGATTGATGTTCACTTTAACCAATGGGATAATATCATATCTCATTGGGTCACTCTTGAATGGTTCTTGAAAAATAACTGATGATATAAAGATTGTTCATTTTTCAAGTTGATTTGTAATGTAAATCCACATCCTATCAAACTAATGATATAGTCCACATACCGCAACAGGAATGATACCTATAGTCTTGAATTTCTAGGGAGGGAAGGAAAATTTTAATTGATATGAGGTTGTCAGACAGACTTGAGACAGTCTTTTTCTTGGAGATGTGCCTCCTTTGTAGAATTATAAGAATATTATATGGTGCTGCTCTAAGCATTTCATAAGAAAATTAGGATACAGACACAACAAGATTCAACTATTATATATTCAGCTAAAATATTCTTTGCAGAGTTCTTAGTAAAGTTGTTTTTTCCCCAAATTACTTGATCCATTTTTGCAGGCTTGTGAAATTGCTTTATAACAAAGTCCTTTAAAATAAATTGATTGTTAACAAGAATTCGTTTTTCAAATTTCTTTCACAGATAGGTGACTTTGTAAAGAGGTAACAATATGAAGTATGAATGGATGTTCTAACAATTCCATATCAAAATTCTTTATTTGTTTTTTTTGTTCCCTTAATTTTATGTATAACAATGCATATAAAAATCTTATGCACACATTCATCAAAACATCACTTTATGAATAAAAGCATAGTTCCTAACCGTTTGATAAATGAGCTCCAAATAGCCCTAAGAATGATACTGCATTTTAACTGCACACAAAGGTAAACATTTTCATAGGGCATTAAGGCGCAGGTCAGTCAGGTTGCTATTACAAGACTTCTTACCCTAGCAGTATGAGAATTTTTCTTGAATCTTCTAGTAGTGTATACTTCATACTACTTTTGGAAAGTAGTATGATATTTTTTTCTGTGGTAAACTTCTGGTAAAAACATTTTGAAAGACTCAATATAGATTAAGATTATCTACATTAGCCATGAAAATCACTTATGATTGCTCCATAACTGAGGTTTTTGAGTCATGTACTCCTAGAGAAGGAAGCAACATGGCTTCTAAGTTGCCTCTACTGTAGGCCCCGGAAATCCTGTTCCCAAATTTTATAGGCAGACACCAAGAATCAATGGTATGCCTTTCTATTATTCTAGGTTAACAAAAATCTTGAGTACTCCCCCCCCCTCGAATCATGGGCCTATCCACTTAAATTTATTTATTTATTTATTTTTTACATTTATATACCGCCCCATTCCGAAGACTCGGGGCGGTTTACAGCTTAT
>JANHFL010000593.1:68350-80412 GCA_032468155.1 Oxyrhabdium leporinum
TTACATTTATATACCGCCCCATTCCGAAGACTCGGGGCGGTTTACAGCTTATAAGCAATATGTCATTGTAAGATAATATGTCATTGTAAAATGATGTCATTGTAAGATTTCTGATCCACCTTCATGTAAAATTTTGTGTGTAACCATATGGAAGCATGTGCTGATAAAATATGAATAAATAAAATCACTTCTGATATAGTTTATGTTTACAAAATTTTAGTAAAAATTACTGTTGGGTATATACCCTGAAAACATTGCCTGCCTTATTTAATCATAGATTATCTTAAAAAAAAAAAAAAATCTTTGATAGTTTCAGGTCAAGAGATCAGCCAATAAGAAAGCTGTAGGGCTGGTAACTCCAACTAGAACATGTTCTTCTATATAGAGAAAAAAAAATGAGAAAGCTTTGTCAGGTGACCTTGGTGACAAGATTATAAGAAATTGTTTTTCATTCAGTTTTAGGATAAAGTAACACATTTCTAAAGTACATTATATATCTTTTTCCCTTGTATCAATAAATCAAATAAATTGCCTCTTCTGTAATGCACTCACATTGTTATAGTAGACCTTATCTGATTTTTAAATATCTTTCAAAGGATGATATGGGACGTGGGGTGCCTGAATAAGAAAACAAAACAATACTTCCTTGTTCAAAGGTCAGCTATAATATAAATTTTCACAGCAAACTCTTCATAAGTCACTTTGAAAATAACTGAAATAGCAAATGTTCATTGCATCCCCAAACTTTAATTATTTAATAGTATTTTTTTTAAGTACAGAATTTAGATAATTAAGGAAATCAAATTTGGAGAGCACTGTTTTGAAGAAAGGTGGCTTTTTAGCAGGTGAAGACAACTTTCTCTTGGACAAAATAAATATGGATCCCAAATGAATTTATATAACGTGTCTATTATTGTTGCTGTTTCCTGACAATATTTACTATTAAATATACCTCTTTTATATGTAGAAGAAAAGGTATCAATGATTCAATCTCATATAACATTTTATTTGGTAAGAAAAGGGTCAGATGCCATTTATTTATAAATTTTCATTTCATCACCTAGCCTTTACAATGTAGCAAATATGTAGAAATTTTCTAAGGATGAGTGATAACAGAAATGAGTCACCCATACAAATCAGCTGGCCTTGTGTGAAAAAAAACCCCAGTCTTAGTATTTTGCTCTGTGAATTATTCTCAGATCGATAGTTTCATTGATATTGAGGGTCTTCACATAGGTTGATTCTAAGACATGTGCCCAAGCAACTTTCAAGAATGGAAGAAAAAAAATGGTACAATTTTAAATATTCTCATCATTATTTTCCAGCTTAGATCTGGTACTTCTTTACTGATTTTAGAGGCCACTTTGACTCAGAAGAATGTTTGCAATGAAAATTTGGCATCAGTATAGGCTTGTTGGTAAAACACATTTTTATATTTTCCTACTGGATCCTCTCTCAAAAATCTGAAGTATTCATACTGTTTGCTGATTGCCTAGTGACAATTATGTGATGAAGACATGATACTTAATAGGATTGGGGAGTGGAGACACTCGAAGTCTTGTCCACCCTTAGCACAGAATCTCACTGGGTGATTATGGACCACTCAGTTTTAAAGAACCTCAAAGATTTGTAACAAGAGAAAATAAGAATGGGGAGCCCTCGGCATACCCAAATAAAAAGGAAGATTCAAATTAATAAATATAAGAAAGGGTCCTATGCGGCAGTCATAAGATCCAGCATTACTGAATTGGTAATTCATGAGTTGGATCACATTTAGAAACTAATCATTTGAACATCATGTGAACTTGTTATTTTATTATAGCCCCGACTGGAAAGTTTGGTTAGTTGGCAGATTGGTGTGGGAAAGAGAGAGGCCTTTGATGCTCACAGCTTTCTTCCTTTTTTTCCTTCATAATGTTTATCTTTCATTTGTGTAAAGAGAAGTGGTGAAAGAAACATATATAATAATCTAAACATTGCAAACTGATTTACTGTCAATACAGGACACTTGACATTCTACTCACTTTACAATAACATCAGCAGTTTTGCCTTCAACGGAGTATTTTAATAGCTTGCACTACAGTGCTTCTATTAACTTTTAAAACCAGAAATGTTCCAAAATTGTTGGGTTATTTTTAAAGTATATTTATTATTATATATTAAGAGTGAGATGGCATGAGTATGCTTGACTGATCTCAATAATACTGCAAATTAAAATAAACTGTAATATATTATTTGTGCTTAAGATTAAAACCCACATTTTCTGCTGTTCCTTTCAACTGTTTTTACTTTTGAAGCATCTATTGTCAGTTTTCTAATGTAGCTTCACAAAGGAAATGTAATCATCCAATCTAATAATTCTGATGATAAATCCTGATTCAGAGCAAGAGCATCCTCACTATAACTCTCTAACAATTGACCCAATCCACATCATAAAAGAACAAATGGTACATTACACCAGTGTTGCACAATTGGAAATGGCATTTCAGTTTGATTTGTAGCATGCTGGAATTACTCTCCTTAAATAGAAGGAGTCATTATACAGTGGTCCTTGTCCTTCTGTTCTTATCAGTGAGCTAGGTAAATATAGGTTTCACTAAATTTTTAAATAGCAGTAGGTTTAAGAACAAGTCTAAAAAAGAGTTCAGAATACACCCATCATTTTTGATGCGATTTAGAGGAGAGGGGAGAGGGTTGCTGCTTTGAAACTAATACAAATACAGGCAGTCCTCGACTTATGACACAATTGAGCCCAACATTTCTGTTGCTAAGCAAAGCAGTTATTAAGGGAGTTGTGCCCCATTTTATGACCTTTTTTATCACACTGGTTAAGCGAATCACTGCAGTTGTTAAGTTATGACACAATTAAGTGAATCTGGTTTCCCCATTGACTTTACTTGTCAGAAAGTTGCAAAAGGTGATCACATGACCCTGGGACACTGCAACTGTCATAATTATGAGACAGTTGCCAAGCGTCTGATTGATCACGTATCCATGAAGATGCTGCAGTGATCATAAGTGTGAAAAAACGTTCATAAGTTACTTTTTTCAGTGATGTAACTTCAAATGGTCACTAAATGAACTGTTGTAAGTTGAGGACTATCAGTACAAGCTTTTTAAAATGTTGGTTTCAGTGTCCCTTGATAGTAAGGATCAGAATGTCAACCCTCATTCCTTATTCATTCCTATCACGTGTTTGGAATGGTAGTGGCCCCAGTGGATAGTTTGAAAACCCATGATAAATTAACTTTGTTGAATGTTGTCCATCTTGTCTAGAATGAAACAGAAAAAAATTACAGAGGACTATAACCAGTGAGTGCTAGCCTCCAAAGCGAAAGATTTAGGTAGGAAATCATTTTGATTCAGTAAGATTCAGTGAGACCAAATAAACCTGGTAACCCTTTTTTATTTATTCCATTCATTTAAAAAATGTAAGTATGGCTAATTTAATTAGATTGGGCTTGAAAATGTGCAAATTGTTGCAATTAATTTTATACATGTTCTTTTCTCCATAACGCAAACTATTTAGAAAATACTATTTATCTTAGAAGTACTTACAAGAGGGCGCCTTAGAAGTATTTGCAAGCTCATTTTAATAGGTTGGATTTGATATACAGCACAATGTACAAAACAGAAATCTATTGCATCTGATTCTTGACAGTTTTTTCCCATTGGTGGGAGCACTTGGAATTTTGAATAATGTGAAACGCATGGTAGGCATTGATTTCTAAATGTCCTCCTTTGCCATTTTTGTTCACCATGTCACAAACACCTATATTTTAAAAAATCACAATGCAAAAAAATAAGTAAAAATAAGTAAATTAGTTTTTAGAACATGGATAAAGTAGAAGTGGGATCTGAGCCTCACCACAAACATCTGAATTAATTTTTAACCTCCTGTTAATTAGTCATTATGAAAATATATGGTTTCATCAAAACCCAAATAGAGTAAATGCTTTCTCTACATTCTCTCCGATTTCCTACTCCCATTTGTTCCCCTGCCTTGCTGTCATCTCTAAATCTTGCTCCTTTTTAAGGCACCATCAATGCAAGGAGTCTTTTCCTTCCCTCTGCCTCCCAGCTGGCCAGGAGAACTTAAAAGCAAGAGTGTGCCTCCAGCCACTCCTAGCCTTTATTTCTGAAGAATTTCTCTGAGTCTCATGGGAGCCAGAGGCATTCTGTGGAATAAAGATGGCAGACAGCATGGAGGGTTAGCTCATTACTTTGAAGTCTTCCCTCACATAAAATAAATTGCGGATAATACCAAAGTACTTTGTAGACAGAACAGAAGGTGCCTGTGGATATCATGTTGCTTTATCCCCTCACAGGCATAAGCCTGCTCACATAATACAAAATTTACATTCAAGAGTCCCCCCCACACACACTTTTTCTTTTTTGTATAATATAGTGAAAAACAATTTGAAGATGAAGGGACAAGAAAAGACACAGCAAATCTTTCTCTTAGCAATCAGTTTAGGCTGTTATGTTGCAATGCATTTTTGATGGACTTCCATTATACATGCTTTGTTATTTGTACAGTGCATAATAATAAAGAACGGAGGAGATCTGAGGCTCTCTTCTGCTATTGACTAAACGTTTTGGCATCAGAAGAAGTTGAAGCTGTACAGCAGCGTTAATAGTTTTAAGTTAACTCTTGGCATTACTTTAAAACAATTATGCAAGATCTATCACAAATACTCCTCTTATCTTATCTGAATTGCCATTCATCCTGTAAATGATTTAAACATACACTATTCCATTATTGTTTAAGAGAGATAGAAGGGGATTCTGTTAAATATTTGTACTGTGAGTTATTTTAGTTGCTTTGAGCCAGTTTAGAAGTTTTGCACTTTACCGGTTTTGCTTTAATGTATCTTAAGTTCCCAAATGAATCACATTCCTTATTTGCTGACTAGTCTGTTCTGCATAGTTGAATGGAAAATGGATAATAGATCCACAGTATTTACAGGTTGAAATCATATTGCAAAATAAATGAAGTTCATTGGGAACAACAATTAATCTTGGGATCTCTTGTTATAGATGCATTTCAGTTCGGCACCTAAGCTATAAAACACAGGAAGCTGTTTTATATTTTCAGTAAATTGGTCCCACTGGCCTAATGTTGTCCTTATAGAAGAAACAATAAACATGAGCTTGCAGAAGTTTTTATATTATTTTTTCTCTGTCAGCAAAGTAATACTATATGTCTTATTCTAGTTAATACAATTATTGGCCTGCCAGGGCTGCTGTAGAAAGGAAATGGCTGCTTAGTGAGAGGAAGGGGGAGACTTATTACATGGGTAACTGTCACGAAGGAACTTAAGAAATCCATGAATGGTGCAAGCACAGTTTCTTTTATTTTATTTGCTTGTAATTCTGGAAAAACACAGTGCATTTTTTTTTAATATTGTTTCAGGGTTTACAAGATGAGATTGAAAGTTACCACAATCAGATGCACTCTGCAGATGAAAAGCTGCAACAGAAAGATCTGGAGGCACAGGAACAGGTATAATTCTTTTGCTGAAAGATTTCTACTTTTTAGAGAAAGAAAAATGAAAAGCATATGTGCACAAATTTATATATAAAAATAATCTCTTATTTGATAATACAGTAGATGTTTTGCTAATTTTTGTAAGATTTATATTTTATTTTTATTAATAAGAAAGATGTCCGTATCCTGAGCTAATGCTCCCTTTTTCGGGTTACCTTTTCAGCTGTTGATGAGACACTATTGTAAATGAGAATACTATTTTTGTATTTATAAAGATAGTATAAAATTTGTATTTATTTATTTAGGCCAATAATTTATCAATCTTTTGGCAAGCTATACTTTCTGAGTCGAACTTATAAAAAGGAGATTGATTTAGATTTGGTGTATACAATACTTGGTTTCGTATGTCCTGAGTCTCATGTTATACATTTATTTTTAAAATAAATAATTGTGGGAACATATATTAAACTGTGGGTCAGCATTACAAACATGAGCAGATACAAGCCTTAGATTCACTTGCTGTCCCTTATTTCCTGCCTGAGAAATTCTAGTTGGGATATCTGGGGTTGCTCAAACCATGATTACTTCACAAATTAGAATTTTAAAATGTTGTTTAAAATAATGAAATTATGGCCTTCTGGTTGATATCTAGTGTTGTCTATCTGCCAGTAGAATTGACAGTATGATGGGACATTCTTTTCTGCATCTCTCTGTACAGTTATAAAATCAAAGGGTTTCCCGGCTTCCTGGATTAGATTTGCATGGTGTACATACAATGCATGAAGGGAAGAAAAGATTTGCTCTGTTGTAGAAGCAGCTGTCTATTTGTATATCTTTAGATGTTGATGTAAAGTGGAAATAGAAGCTTTAAACTTCTAGTATACTCATATAGTAACTTATATTTTCACTGATACCTCATTTTTTCTTTCTCTTAGTCACGATCCTGATCTTTGCCATAGGGCAGGGTTTCCGAACTTTGGGAATTTCCAGGAATGTGGACTTCCTGGAATCCTCAGAATTCCACAGCCAGTATGGCTAACATCACCATTGGTGAAAATTCTGGAAGTAGAAGTCTACATCCTGGAAATTCCCATGGTTGGGAAACACTGGCTTGTGGGATTATTTAAAGTCCTAATTCCTTTTATTCTTAATTATCTGTAATAATAGTTATCTCCTTTTTATAAGAAGGAATTTGTGGTAAGAATTTATACACAGCAAACAAACAGGTAGTTCTCATTTAAGAATGGAATTAGGGACAACAGCTTCCATCACTAAGTAAAGCACAACATGACACGATGTACTGCTTAGCAACAGCACTTCCACTTGCTGTTGTTAAGCAAACTGTTGTGGGCCATTTGCAAGGACTTCACATGGTTGCCATTTGAGACTTCCTACCAGTTTCCTCATTGACTTTGCTTGTAAGAAGGTTGTAAATGATGATCACATGACCATGGGGTGCTGCAATGTTGTAATTGAATTACATTACTGAGCGCCTAAGTCATGATCACAGGACCATGGGGATGATGCAACCAATATAAGCATGAGGTCCAGTCATATCCATTACTCGTCTAGCACCATCATAAGTTTAAATGATCACTAAAAAGTGGTTGTTAAGCAAGGGCCACATGTAATTGTGACGTTTGTGAATAAAACCCAACTTTTGCAACATATTTGTTGACTGTATGTCTCTTATCCATCCCCTAGTGGAGAGACTTCCTGATATTCATGCATTTAAAAGGGGAAAAGTGCTGCATGAACATCAATAGATTTCTTACTTACCAAGCACTTAATTTTGTTGTTTGTTAAGAATACTATTCAAACATTTAAAGCTTTTTCTAGAAAGGAAAAAAAGTTAGCATCACTAATATACTTGAACTTTATTTATTCAGTATGTTGTTACGCCCAAAACCATTTTCTCCATGCTTGTCTTAGAAGAAAATAGGATATAGGTCAACAAGTCAGAGAACTTCCTTCTAGGATATAGTGGCTATTATCTCATATCTACATTTATATGCACCTTGAAGGGAAAAAAAGTATGTAAATATTTTAAATTCTGCATTTTCTTCTATGATATACTTTACTACAATTTAGTCTAAAATAGTACTATTTATGTTTGTTTAAGATAATAGGTTTGTACAAATCCAATATTTCAGTTTCAAGTCAAATATTCAATGTACTCAAAATAGGAAAGGAACAATGAAATATGGAAAAGAAACTGCTTGAATATCTGATACTCTGGTGCGCCACTTGAATTTCACATTCATGAACACGCATATAACTAGGGGAATTATTTAATGTAATTTCAATTCAATTCACAGCTAATATCTGGATTATATATGTAGCAGCATGATGTGAACATGAAATGGTAGAATCCTAGGAAGAATTACATTTTTAATATTCCCATGGTTCTTTTAAAATAATAAATTAAAACTTTCTTCACTTCTATACAACAAAGTAATTGGAAAAATTAAAAACCCAATGAAGGATAACTAGTTGATACTCATTTTGTTTAGTGTCAGCTAATTAATACTTATATTTTAAAAGTAGTATTTATACAAGGCTAAAAGGTACAGTATCAGTAAGGCCATCTAGGCAGATTTGTTTTGAGGGTTTTTGTGTTTAATTTGAATGAATGAAAAATGTATTTTAGAACTAATATTTCGGACAAGAAGATAAACGATGAATGATTAGGGAATGAATAAGTAAAGTCATGCTATCCTTCTTTATGAAGTTTTATGTCTACCATATCAGCCTTAAATGTATACATGCTTCTCACAGTTAAAGCTTTGGATCCAAAAGTTGCATTCATGTATACAGACATGCAGTCATATAGAAGACACTATCTCCATAATTCCGGATCCAGTTAGAACTTCAGTTTTACCAGGATCAACTGATTTACTGATCCTTGCTCAACACATCACTACCACTAGGTAACTGTCTAGCACTCCTGATTCATTTTGAATAGAGATACGTTAGTGGGATAGAGGTGAATTTTCGTGAATTACCATGTCCTAAACTTTTAGATAGCAGTACCCAAAATATGTTAAGTAGGACAAGGGAAAGAACAGAATTCAGTGAAATAAATAAGTTGAACAGGAATTTCCCATAGCTATTTTTTGAAGCAAGCCTGCAGCTAGGAACAGTTATTGCAATGCAATGCTGCCTTTTTACTTCTCAGGCCATAGAGCTGTACCATCAAGACTTCAGGCTTAAGGAACCAGGTGCTGCTGAATAATCCAGGAGGAGGAACAAATGTGACCAAATCTGTTTCAGGTTTGTATCCAAACCTGAAACCAGATTCAAATTGGTCAACCCAAGCAGCTTCCTTCAGATGCATCTGTAGCTAACTAGCCATTTCCCAAGAAAGATTGTCTGTAATTGGTAGTTGTTTTGTAAAATCCTTCAGGGACAGCATGGAAAGTTTCCTGAAAAGTTGAATTACACCATTTATTCCATAATGAGACATCAATTGCTACCTGGAAAATTCACCTCTATCCCACTGTATGTTTGCCATCTATGAAGTAAAATTCTGTAGCTTTTTTAAAAAAAGCTACCTTATAGAAAAAAATTGACTTAGTAATGCACTTACCCAAATATTCTAACACAAGTAGTCCTTGACTTATGACCACAGTTGGGACCAGAATTTTGGTTGTAAGTTGTTGAAGTTGTAGGTTGAGGCACAACGTGACCAGGTAGAGTTTTATGATGCTTATTAAAAGAATTACTGTGGTCATTCAGTAAACCATGTGGTCATAAGTATGAAAGCATTTTATCCAATGCTTTTGGATAGTTTTATGCTGGAAAACTGCAAACAGTGTCGCAGAACGTGATCACATAAAAACATCTGCAGAAACCAGTAATGTGATCAAAAAACCTATTTGGGACTCTTCTCTACTTCTATAAGATACTATTGTCTTGAGACCACATTTTAGAAAGGTTCAAAAATTGCTTTGGCATAGTTACAAAAGACAGTTTCATGGGCTTTTACAAGTCTGCATCAAGTAAAAAAAAAAGCTTATTTAAATGCTTGCTGTTTTTCATTAAAAGGAAAGTCTTGTGTTTTGATTCTATAACAACAACAAACAAATGAATGAGACATGAAAAAAACTGTGGTTTTAATTAAAAGCACAAGACTGTTTCTTATTATTTCTTATTGGGTGGTATCTTAGTTCTCCATGTTTGCCTTGTTTTTAGATGAGAACTGCCTCTAAGTTTATGCTCATATCTAACAAATTCACTAGAGAGCAAGCTACATGCTACATTGCAGACATGTCCAATGAAGTCCTGATGTGTGCATTCTTGATAGCAGTGGTGCAGCTACAGTGTTAGTGTAGGAGGAAGCAGTTGATTCAGGTTCAGTCTAGTTCAAACTGCTTATCTAGAGACTGAACGGGGGTTTTATATAGGAATCTTGCTTAGCCCTACTGAATAACATTTTATACTGAAGCATGGATTCTCTATATATAACCTGCATCCTTGGTCAAACTTGAATTATAGCTTTTCACCACAACTTTTTAAACCTGCAACCTGCAGATCATCCTGATTTTTAATTTGTAAGGAGTCAGTAATTGTAACCAAAAGCTGAGTCCACATGAAGTTATATTTTCAAACTCCTTAGCTTGGAGTGATTTCATGGCCAAGATCTCAAGAATTATTTGATTTTGCATTACTCTTAATAATATACAGACTCCCATGGAATCAAAGGATGAACCTCTCTGTAGTAAAGATGGAATAGCTCGTTTCTATCCCAGTCTTGCTCCATTGGAGATGCATAATAGAGTAAATCATGCAACATTAAACTCTACTGATTTACCACCTACATGGAAGTCACCAGTGAAGTCTCTGTAGAAAAAAATAAAGTCTCTTCCAATGTGATCATTCTGGTGGGGAAAAAAACGATTTAGTTTTCAGGGTGAAACAATTTGAATTGAACACTTCCCTCAGCTGAAATTAAAACATATTGTATCTAGAAATTAGAAGTACTGGTTCAAGGCAAGCTTCACAGAGATTAGCTGGGGACAGGTTTTAGTGAAAAAAAGTCCAGCTTGAATATATGTACGTTCTTTTACAGCTCCTCCCCAAGTTGTCTCAGGACATTTCACCGAGAACAGTAAGCCAAATTCTCATATTATTAAGAAAAGGAGAACTAAACCCACCAGAGAATAACTCATCATTTGGGAATGTTTCTGAGAAAGGAGGGATACATTTCAGTAACATTTTCTAAGCTTGTAATGCTACTTTTGAAGTAAATAAACTAAAAAACAAGAAAAGTCCACATTTTTAGATTATCTAGAAATAAAATTCATTAAATAAAATTTTACTAATTCATTAAATTAAAACTCACTGATGATTTTACCTGGTTCAGTAATCAAACCTCTGCAAGCAAACCAACTAAGCTCGGAGAACACCAAAGCCTCGACAACATTCATTAAAAAGCTGACATTCATATTTCATTCCAAAGTTGCAAAATGAAAACAGAAATCTTAATTGCAAGAGGACAATGATTCAATGGGACATTTAGTTTGCCAGTTGAGTGTTTATTATTCCAGTTTACTCAAGTTGATTTTTTAATAAATGTTGGATGCTTATAACATTCAGCTTAACTTTTTTGTTTTTATGCAAGTTAAATAAATTTGTTTTAAGATAGCTATGATGCATCATTTGAAAATTTTGCTTGCTAAACAACCTACAATGTTGTAAACGCAAAGAAAATATAATTATCTGTGGTTCATGTACAGAAACAAACTCTTTAGGACTAATATAAAATATATTGTTGATGTCTAATCTTGGGAGTTTAAATACTAGATATCAAATGCCATGATAATATCTTTGCTTTATTCATAGAGATGGCTTGCAGATAATCAGCATTCTTAAAATTTCTTGGTTGTATCAAAATCATTTAATTTCCCTGTCCTGCTAGCATCTCACAACATTCCAGTTGTTCCAATGATCTTCAGGAACAACCATGTTTGTGTGTGCTGGTAGGCAGGGATGGACTGCTGGGGGTTCGCAGAGGTTCGGGCGAACCCTTTGCTAAGACTCTGTGGAGTTCGGCGAACCCCCAAATCCCACTCCTGGCTGACCCCGCCCTGGCTGGGAGAACACTCTCTTCAGCCTAGCCTCATTAGCAGAAGCAGCTGGTTTTCGCTTGAATCTGCCTCCGATGATCAGCTGTTGTCTATTGCCACCTCTGTGCGCCCCATTTTCAGCCCGTTCCGGGCAGTGGAGATCGGAATGGGCAGAAAATGGGGCATGCGGAGGCTGAAAATGGGGTGCTGGGGCACGCAGCGGCGGCAATAGGCTATGGCGATCCCTGCAGCCTGAAAAAGCTGATTGTCGGTAGGCTGATTCTTTTTGCTTTTTGCTGCAAGGAGGCAAATTGCTGGGAGGCAGAGGCAGATTTCCCCCCCCCCCTTGTTTTGCTCTCCAAAAGTTAGGTGCCTCTTACACTTCTGAGTGTCTTATACTCTGAAAAATACGGTAATTTTATTTTTAATAGATTAGAAAATAATATGAGGGACTTTTGAGGAGAAAGCCCTGCACATTTGTGGTGTTGGAATGGATTATGGCA
>JANHFL010000593.1:87078-98739 GCA_032468155.1 Oxyrhabdium leporinum
TCCCAGATGTACCAACATGGTTTCTCTAATAAATTCTTACTTGGATATAATCGTGTCTGAGTGCTGAATGGACGAGCAGAACTTTGCTGGAACCCTGACAGTGACACCTGCTTAGCGATGGCAGTCCCGCTTGCAGTAGTGAAGCAAGGCATCACATGGCTGTGACTTGTGGCCTCCTACCAACCTCCCCATTGACTTTGCTTGTTGAAAGCCAGCTGTGAAAGTCATAAATTACATGACCACGGGAGTTTCATTTTTTTTTTAAATAATCCTACTGCAGATACTGTTTAGGGCTTAATTTATAGCATTGCTTTGAACCTAGTGAAATTGTGATAATAGAATGTGTCTCTGAATAAAGGATAGCCATAAGGATAAGATAAGATAGGGTAGGGGGTAGAAGAGAAGAGAACGGAAGGGAAGAGAGGAGAGGAGAGGAGAGGAGAGGAGAGAAGAGAGAATAGAATTGTTTATTGGCCAAGTGCAATTGGAGTTTGTCTCCGGTGCATAAGCTCACAGTGTACATATAAACAGCAGGTAATAGGTAATAGATCATAATTATAATTATTAATCATATTATAAACAATTGATAAATCACAAGATACCAATAGGAGAAGATAGTAGGAAAGATGAGGATGAGAAAAGATGAGAAATGAGACGGTGCTGTGGGAATTATGTGTTCAGCAGACGGTTGGTACGGGGGTGGGGGAATTATCTTTTTGTCTAGTTGTTTTGGCATGCAATGCTCTATAGCGGCATCCTGAGGGGAGAAGTTGAAAGAGATTATATCCAAGATGTGAAGGGTCTGTAGATATTTTATCAGCCCTCTAATTCATGCAGTATACACAAACAGAAAGTTATACTGATATAAGTATAAAAAGTATACCGTATACTCATCATCACATATATGCAGTGTGCGCCCCTGATCCACAAGGATTCTTTTTAGTATATATCACTGAAATAATAGGACTGGTTTTCAAGATCATTGTTTTTATTAAACATCATAATTCAAAGGTAAAATAATTTGATTAGTGCAGTTGTTCTAAGACTAACAATTGGTAGTTTCTATAACTCTTATTACTGCAATGAATTAATTAGCTAGTTTTAGATGAGAACTCCACCTTGAATTTCCTAGTTGCAAAATATCATCATCACCATCATAATATATTTTACAAAGGAGTCCTAAGTTTATAAGACAGGGGTTTCCAAACTTGGCAACTTTTAAGACTTGTGGACTTCAGCTCCCAGAATTCCTTAGCCAGCATGGAGGGCTTTGGTGGGCGTAGAAATGTAGGGTAGATAATGGTAGCCATATTGGTACAATTTAACATTTCAGTGTACATGAGAACATTATATAAGAAACATTTCCTGAGTTCTTACCTGTTCTTATAAGTTAATTCTTCATAGCATTTAGCATTCTTGCTAAAACTATAACATAATTCTATGCACGTTTATTCTGAAAGAAGGTCCAAAGTAGAGTTTGGTCTCAGGTTACTGTGCTTAGAGTTGCAGTTTTAATCTGTCTTATTATAATCCTTATTTCTTTTAATAGGGAAGTTGCACAAGACAAACTAGTTTTCTGCCCATCAGAATGAGAATGTAAATTATGTAACACTGCCAGAATAAATGGTCAGAGGAAAAATGACTGTATATTTCATCTTAAGCTTTCTTTTATTTCTTTGTATGTGAATAGTGCCTGCTATAATATAATTGCCATTTTCTTTTAACTTGCACACCTTTATATACTTCATTATTGTTTTAACAGAATTGCCCATCTTATTTCTGCTCTGTATGTATTTATAATTTTATTGTGCTATGCAAAATGCTACATTTGGCATGATTTTTCTCCTATTGGTACCTCAAATAGATCCATATTTCTACAACAGAAATTATGTGGATTTTACAAAGAAGCTATAAATCACAACTTTATTTTGTTTTCAAGTGAAATGAATTTTTAGTCTCTTAGTTTGCAGTCCCTGTAGTAAAAATATACTAGGATATAGAAATGTTTTACCTAATCTTTTTTATCAAATAGCTATCAATAAACACTATTTAAATAACAGTTTTATTTGTTTAAGAGGTTAAAGAAGCATACAGTTTATAAACTATAGACGTCAGCAAGTGTCTTACAGTTTTAATCCTCAGAAGGGGTGTATTTGTTTTAAGCCTGAAATATTTGAAATTTTATGCTTACATTGCCACCTGGCTGGTTACTAATCTCACAGTATGATCTTTACATGTTAATATATAATATTGCTTATTATCTGTCCCATAATCCTTCAAACCTTGTGAAAAACATGGCTCTATCTCTTTCCAAGCAAGGGGACAGTTACTGGTGTAATGTAACATAATTTCAAAATGTTTTAAGCTGTAGAAAGACATGCCATGGAGGGAATAGTAAATTATGTCTTTCTTCCCAATTTTTTTTTAACCTTTGGTGGGGAATTTTTTGCTGAGGAACAATTAGTGCAAACCCCTCTCTTTACACAGCAGTATAGCCTTGTGCCACATTTTTTTTCTACATAAGTTTGATTTGGATATAGTATGTGTAGTATAACCATTTGGATAGAGATTCCTTTATTGCTGTATAGTACCTGGCTTTGTTTGGAAATTATATGAAATGTAAGGAGAACCTGTGCTAGAGGGTTTTCTAAATGACATTGACAAATTTGATAAATAGTTCCCTATGAACAGGATATATCTCCTGTTAATGACAGGAATAAAAGCAAAAAGAAGCTGTTGCTTTAAAAATGTTTGTTTTGCCTTGTCTACCTCAAACAAGCTGCTAAACAAACTTGCAAAGTTTCATTTTCTCTTTGAAGTGAACTGCCAAATTACTGTTCAATGCAGACTATAGTGTGTCTTCATCTAGCTGGCAAAAGAACCGTGTGCAGCTGCTGCAACTGAACTCATTCAGTTGAACACTGTGACTCAAGTCATCCTATTTATTTAATATCAGCAGAGGTGGAAGGAAGGCAAATACAGTGTAGCTATTTCAAGGCCGCTCTTAAACACATCAAAAAAACACTTCAGCATGAGGATCGGCTAACTTTAAAAAAAAAACAACCCCAGATTTAAGTGTGTTTTTTTTAAAAAAAGTATAAAATTAGTATGTTACATTTTGTTCCTGCTTTGTTTTTTTTTTCACATTATTCAATGTGCTCTCCATATTTTTGTATTCATTTGTTAATCATACACACACACACACACGAGGCAATTTTGGCAATGCACAACAATAGCAATATATTTCATTCTTTATATTGTGAGATTTTATGTTGTGGGTTTACACTGAATGTCACTTAAATGAATGGCTTGTATGAATAACTGTGTTCAGCCTTGGCAAAGTAGGTGCTCCAAGCTACTAATACAGTGCCTCATTCTGTGGAAAAAACTAATTGTAGTTTGTGTGAAATTACTGTTACAATCAAAATAATTTTACTGAACGCATCTATATTGCTATACGTGAGAGTAGAAAGAATAATTATCAGATCAAACAGTTTTCTCCCTTTTTAAGTTTGCAACATTTATGTATACTTAATTACATAGCTCCAGTTCATAATGCACTAATACTCTTATTTTATTTCACCTTCAGTTTTATGGATTCAAATCAGTATGTTTTCTCAAGCTGATAAAAGGTGGTTTTCCTTGTCAGTAAACAGAGATTGTATGTTGTTGTTTTCATATGTAGATTGCATTTGTTATCCTATCAGTGGCTTTTCTTTTCTATGGCTGGATTAGGTGGCATCCTTTTTAATAGATCAGCTAAAGAAATAAATAACTTATGGAAAAGGGGACATACTTTCTGGCAGATTTTAGTATTATTCGTTTCCTTTGATTTTTCTAAAAAAAAATAGGGATAGTTCTTCAAAATACAGCATGCTAGCATAGTATAGTAATTAAGGAGTATTTGCTCAGCCCCATTTCAGAGGAGCTTCATATTGCCTTGACTCAGTAGATGGCAGCACCTGGATGGCTTTGCCTGGACTAGGAAGCTGAATAGGCCTAGTCCTGGTGAGTCCTTAGATGAGAGATTTCCAGGAATGCAGGGATGCCACCTAGACCATGAAAATGGGGGGATCTCTGGAAAGACAACAGCAAGCAATCTCTGCATTGCTATCAAGAAAATTACATGGATATTTCCTTGAAGGCAAAGCTGAATTAAATGAAGACGACCGGCCAAGGGAAATAGAAAGCTAAATGCAAAGTGTACAGGCTTCCTTCACCCAGCCAAAGATTAATTCAAATAAAGACAATGTGTAGGAACAGTTTTCTGCATGTCGTACATAGGAATCATTAATCAAAAGGCAAATTTGTTTTCATTTCATCTTGGTCTGAAAGGAGGGAAAATACAGATCCATAGGCATGTGTTCTCCGATTCCTTGTCAGTGGCCCTGACAGTTGGGATTAATGGTGGTTGGTCCAAAGTATCAGGAAATCACTGTATTGCAGAAGGGATCTACCTTGCCCATTTTTTAGCACAAAGGATGCAGTAGGACAATTATCCTTTCTGCACGCTCACAAAAGGACTGTTTGGCTTTAAAATGTAAATTAAATTAATATCTTCCCTTTTTGTACAACAAATTATCTGTTGAATTTGATGGGTCATGCTTTTGTCCCTGTGTCCTGTATTTGTACTTCGCATGGATTCAGGATGGCTACTGTAAGAAACAGGATGCTTAATTTCCTAAGTCTAAAACCAGAAATATTCTTCTTTGCGTCTTAATCTAACTAGCAATGAGATGTGCATTCAGACCACATTCTTTCAAATACAGGAATTTGACAGATGGCTATTAATTAGGGGACTGATATGAAAGAATGTGGTAGTTCAAGTTTATAATTTTGTAACACATAATTAAGACTGCTCATTTTTATTGTATAAATTGGAAAGATATTGTAGCTAGTAGAATAGAGCTATGCGAATCACTATAGTCTACATTAATTTAAAAACTCCTTTTCTGAAACAGTAATAAAAGAAGGATAAACGTTTGGCTATTATTAAATTTAGTGAGGGGGAAGTATTGAAAAGATTATTCCAAAAATGATTGTAAGAATGATAAAACTTCTATCCTGAAATATGAATTCATGATTAACAAAAATATATTAGTAATTTTTCCTTATATCAAACCAAGTAGGTTTTTATTATTATGGTGGTTGCACACTCAACCAGATGCATTTTTATCCACCTATCAAGATCTTCCCAAGGACTTGGGATAGGTAGATCTTGCTATTTAATAATAATAATAAAGATATTGTAATTATGGACTTTGCAGACTGGTGGAAACTTAACAATTCAAGTAATCGAAGACCTAGGAATTATTACCTCTTGGATATTAATTTTTAAGGTAGCATCTAAGAATATAAAAGTTTCTAACCAGGGTGGTGTTTTTTGTTTTTGTTTTGTAAAATCTCGGTATTCAAGTTTCATAAATTCAATATTAAGGAAGTCCCTTAGGTATTTTCCTAGGGCTCCAATCACAATTGTATTTTTGTTCGAGAACTTAGATCTCTGAAAGTACAGGAAAGATAAAACAATAAATATCAGTCTTTAACATATGGAAGTTGAAGGATAAAATAGAGAAGGCATGTTCTGCAGGACCAATTGTTCTATACAACTTTTGGAAATCAAATTTGGGGCAAGATGTTTTTATCAGTTTACATGGACAAAGGAAGTAAGTAGGCTTTGGTTCGGTTCTGAAGAATACAGTCAAAATGTAATTACAGATAGTCCTCGACTTGTAACAATTGAACCCAAAATTTATGTTGCTAAGTGAGAAATTTGTTGAGTTTTGTCCCATTTTATGACCTTTCTTACCACAGTTGTTAAGTGAATCACTGCCATTGTTAAGTTAACACAGTTGTTCAGTGAATCTGGTTTCCCCTCGACTTTGCTTATCAGAAGGTTGCAAAAGGGGATCACATGACCCTGGGACACTGCAACCGTCATAAATATGAGTCAATTGTCAAGCATCCGAATGTAAATCACATGACATGGCGATGCTGCAACAGTCATAAGTATGAAAAATGGTCATAAATCACTTTTTTCAGTGCCATTGTAACTGCAAATGTTTACTAAGTGAACTGTTGAGGACTACCTGTATATAGGAAATAGTTATAGTTTATGTTAAAAATTGGTAGGTTTGTATGGTAAAATTCTTTAGCTTGTATAGTGCTTGCTCCCATTTTTGCTAAATAGATTGATATTGGTTACCATAATTAGGTCAGTGAATGGGAGAACAAGCCCAGAACCAACTGTGCTGCCAATTCAAATAAAGCTTGAAGAGAAGCAGCCAGGAGTGTGAAAGAAATTTGGGGAATTTTGAAAAAAAATATTGTGTTGGTTATAGTTGGCTCATTAGCTATTTTATCTTAATTATTCAGCTGCAAGATGGTAATACTGTAACATTGGAAATGTATCTCACCATACCCAAGATGTAAATCTAGAAGCAAAGCATTTTAAATGTGTAGCATATTTAAGGAAACTTGCTTTATCTTTATCCTTCTTGTGACATCCTTTGCATTGCACGTGGGAGGAAGTGGCAAAAAAGAACTGAACCAGTTCCAAGAATGAGTAGGAGCAGAAAGTGGCTGAAGATAGGTTGAGTAAAACTATTCTTACAATGATCTGTTTAATTTGGATGTTGCAAGTGGGGGAGGATTCAATAGAACATTCATAAATATCTACAGGCAACATCTATGATAGAATCCCTATCTTAAAAACAAGCAGATACTATCACACATTGTTTACATAATAAAAGTTGAGGAATTAATAACCTTATAACCAGAAGAGAATGCCAAGGAATTACTCAGTTTGGTTCAATACAGCACAATTGTTCTTGCATGTCAACATTTCTCTTCATATAGATATTACCTCAAACACGCAGGTAGTGACTGCCCCTAAATAACTTTAACTGGCTCACCAAATCTTCGCTATGGAAATACTTGCTTTCTATGGTTTCAGGTGACTTCTATACGGCAAGAATATGAAACTAAACTGAAAGGTCTAATGCCAGCATCTTTGCGACAAGAACTTGAAGACACAATTCTCTCACTAAAATCTCAGGTAAAGATTTTATGTTCTATTTGTCAAAATAGTACAGTAGCGTGTAATCAAGGATTTGCTAGTTCAAGGAGCTGACAAAAATATCCATAGCATGCTGGTATAGGCAATGGAGTTTGACAATTAATAGCTCATCATCTCTACTTCTGTTTCTTTTTCCTCTCAGCTAGTTCCAACCTTCACTCACAAGAGTTAAGGTTTTTTTTTTATCTCTGCACCAATATAAAGAGAGACGTTTAGCCTTTTTGATCTCTTAAGTGATGAGGGTTCTAGTATTTGATATTTAAACAAGAACATACTTTTAAAAATTTGATAGTTTTTTCATAAACACCTTTTGTTTTTCAAGCATACATGGTTTCTGTGAAAAGACATTGGTGCATCAGGGAGAATAGTTTATCTCTGCTTACTATTGCCAGTGCATGCAGCAATGGTGAGATACAGACCTGAGAAAGAGTGTGGTCCCAAATTGGAGTTTGTGAAGTGACATTTTTCAGTCTGTTGTTGAACAAGCAAACATTCCAGCACCGTGATGTACTAATTCCTCTTCAAGCAAGAACGTTTAGAAGCCACTTGTTACTTGGAATAATTTTGCTACCCTGACATTCCTTTAATACCAAAGGTTTTTAGAACAAGATCAAGTGGAGGAATGGGTATTTGTTAAATCAATTCACACTTTATAAGGTAATCATCAATAAAAGTTTTCTTTCATGGTAGATATATTTAGTAAAATGATAGCATGCCAGAAAACTATATGAACCAGTCCTATGTAACTTCATCTAATTACTAAGACATTGATAGCGATCAAGCTAAAATCAAAAACTAGAAAACCTTCAGTAGTTACATTTTTCCAATTCACATAGTCTCAAAAAGGGTTGTTATTATTTCATTCTCATCTGGAAATGGTACACTTGGATTTGTCACCTTGTAATGCTATTTCTAAAGGAATTGCCAAGTCAAATGAGTACCATTTTCCCCCTTGATAATGGCAGGTGCTTTATGGGTGTTGTTGATACTATCACTGATTTTGAGAAGGAATTCCTGCTGGTGCTCAGGTTCATCCAGTGTTGCCATTACAAATAATAAAAGGGAAGAACGGATTATCTAGGAAATTAGTTAATAATACGTGTGACTTATGACTGGCATGCAAACTTACCATTGTTAACAACTGAAAAATCCCCAGCTTCCAATGAAGTGAATTTGGGGTTGAAATTTGATTTCAGTCTTCAAAGCTTCTGCTAGCATACATAACATTTCAAAGGAGTAAAAGTAACTCCACACTTTTAAAAGTGAGTGCTCATATACAAAGCATAGCTTGCAGCTGCCTGTGCAGTGAACTACAATATCCAGCTACAGGCTGTTCTCTTAACAGCTTCTGAAGCACAGGTGTCTTCTTTGAAAATTGTTGAAATTCCTGTTTCAAAAACATCAGCCAGAAAGAACAGTGGAATCCTTGCACCTGTCAGGGCTGTGAATTGTTCCAGAGGAATGAGAGGGCTGGGTTAGGTAAAAACATCAACAGAGCAGCAGTAACAACGAACAAATAGGAAACATTCACTTCTCAAACAAAGCTCTGCTTATATTTAAAATATGCTGGCTGCCTCCAGCTCCTCAATTTTGAGGCTTTTCACTGTGTTCTTTGTCTTCTATCCTAGCACTTTGCTAATGAACTTTTATAACATGCTTATAACTTTACTTTCCCAACAAAGAGTTTTTGACCACCCTTCAAAAGTAGAATCTTATGTCTGTGTCTCACAAAGGCATATATAATCCATTAATGCTGATGCTTAAATTGCAGAACTCGGTATTCTTATGCCAGTGTTCAGTTTTGAAATCTTCGCATTTCTTGTAAACAAAATTTAGGGATTGCATTTCCTCCCCCCCCAAAATGTGTAATACCACATGAACATAGAACATGGACAGTATTCTCAGAAGATGAAATGCACTTGATCCCTATTTAGGCTGTTTGACATTGGGACATCAATCCCTAGATTTTCATGGCATAAACAGGGCTTAAGCAATATATCTGAGGGACCGCAAACAGATATATTCATAAGTCTGTTATATACTAGAAGCTCTTCGGTCACAATAGCTGTATTTTCTAGGTAAATTTTTTACGAAAAAGAGCATCGATTCTACAAGAGGAACTGAGCACATATCGCACCAGAAGGTAAGCCAGTAACTTTTACTCCAATTGTTAGCTTGCTTTTAGTAAGCACGGCCACTTCAAAGAGTTGCGTGTCTATAATTTTGCAGTTTAGTAGGTCTCGAACAGCTGGCGGGTACAAGTCTGATCTGGGCCTTGCTTTAGCACACCTGAGACACTGGCTCAATTTATGGTTACAGGGCTATGAAATGTCGCCATCTTTTGAGATAAAGTACAATGATACAGTTTATAATCTTCAAGATTGTATCTTTAAAGCCCAAGATCTTTGCCCTCCTTGGCTTTTTTTAGATTGTTCTCCTCTTATGCAAAAATATGCACAAATGTTGCAATAACAGCCCAAAGGTGCTTTGAACTCTTTGAAAAGAATGACTCACAAGAGCGTTTATGTCACATCAAAGTGATGTCACTGCTTTTTCTTTTCTTTTTTGCAAATTAAGAGTCTTGACTTCTGCAACATTTCTGTAGGGTTATAAGATATGTAAATACCATTTAATTAAACTGATAGAAGGCATGACTCTAATTTAAAGCTAGATCACATCTACTGTGTAGGCCTTTCTATAAACTTTTGCCACACTTCAATTATGTTGCAAGATCTGTGCATGAAATTCTGGTCCAGTTTAAACTTGAATATTTTATTCACAAACCATTGTAGCTTAGAGCCCTGGGATTTCCTGTTAGTCTCTCAGCTAAGTACTAAGAGTTTTGATCAGGATCAGTCGAGGTCACATACGAGCTACCATCTGCTCTGATGAAACTTCAGATCTTAACTCCATAATCTGCTTTCTGGTCTTCAATTGTTCTCTTCCTGGTAACCATAGTTTCCCAATTGAAATCATAATTGAAAATTATTCTTTAATTTGGAATTAATCCAAGAAGTCTTTCATTTTAGTACTTAATATCTGTGTAGTGGGGCATTGTTTCCAGAAAGTGAGAAAAAAATCTAAAAGATGTTAGGATTGTCTGTTGTACAAAATAAATGGATAATTGATGAGAATATTTTATTCTTTAGGTAATTACTGAAGGTGACGGTTTGATTCAAGTGTCGAATGGATTTCTTTCAGCAGGTTTGAAGATTTGGATCTTTTGAATTAATCTGGGAGATCAGTGATCTATAAAATTAGATTGTGTAATTAAGGAATAAAAGTACACCCATTATTCATTGCAGTATTTTAAGTTACTACACATTTGAATCATTTTATCATAAAAAAAGATTTTATGTTTTTGATATATTCACTACGTATACCTTATTAATTTACATATGAAAAACATAATTTTGTTTGCTCACATTGCTTTTGTCCCTTGTTTCATAATGCAGTTTTTTTAAATACATGCAAGAATCAAGTCCTTATTATATTATATTGTCCAAAACATGTTAAAACCTATATGGTATTGCTTCATGTTCTTATGTTACATTATTAAAATATTTTTGTACATTTTTGTTTCAATATTATTTTTGTTTTCAACATCTTATTTACTGCAAAAGGTATCTGCAGCAAAGCATAAACATTTATGAAATTCTTTTGTTGTGGTTTATATGGCAGGATACACCTTTTAAGTCTGCTGATTATGCATATTGCTTTGGCTGCTCAATTTGAATATGAGTAGTAAGAATATATATTTTATTCTGGAATGGGTCACTTCTTAATAATGTGGTATAGCATGACAGTTAAGATCAGGGATCTTAACTGTCGATTTCATTGAGGGCTGCATCAGGGTTGTGTTTGACCTCGGGGGGCAGAGTGGGTGTGGCCAGCTTGACATCACTCGTGCTGGGGGTGCCTGTGCCGCCCTGAGCGCTCTGCCAGTAAAAATGGGCTCCTGAGCTCCATATATGGCTGCAATGCCCTCCTGCTACCTTCTGCCAGTGAAAACGGAGCTAGGGAGGGTGGCCCTCCTGAGCTCTGTTTTTGTGGCAGAAGCATCATGGGCCGATTCTTCGCGGTTTCCAGGGTGGCCCCGCGGGCCAGATCTAAGCACCCCGTGGGCTGTATCCAGCCCACGGGCCTTGAGTTTGACACCCCTGGCTAAGATTGTTTCACAGAGTGGACAGTGAATTCTTTCTCCTGATCTCCCTTTTTAATATATATTTATATGGTTTGTTACCTTGTGCCGTTCCCATGTACTTTTGCTATTTCCAATGCCATGCATAGTTATTAACTACCTTATGTGATTAGGAAGTAACAAACCTAAAAAGAACTATTAATATTTCCATTACTAACTAATTGCATGATTCCATATTTCCACAAGACCCCCCACATCTAATAAATCTGAAATCATTAAGTGAGAAAAGGCCACATTTACTCTATTTTAAAATCTTTTTTTGTGTGTGTGTGGGGGTGTAAAGTATTTATTTATAAATCTTTATGCAAACATATCATTGTGTGAACAGTGTGGTATCTGGGTATCATACCTTCAATACAAATAAATTGATATTCATCATATT
>JANHFL010000593.1:98839-115477 GCA_032468155.1 Oxyrhabdium leporinum
ATAAGCTCCCACCTCATACTGACAGGATAGCAATGTTCCAATATCTAAAGGATGCCACAAAGAAGAGGAGGTAATCCTCTTCTCCAAAGCACCTGAAGGCAGAACAAAAAGCAATGAATGGAAACTAGTCAAGGAAAGAACCAACCTAGAAATAAGGAGAAATTTCATGTGAATAATAATAATTTCCTGAGGAAAATAAGGAGAATTGCCTGCAGCCACTTAACTGAAACAATATTAGTCTTCTACTTGTGCAGGGAATGGGACTAGAAGATCTCCAAGGTCCTTTTCAACTTTGTTATTCTGTTATTTCTCATCCTAGTCTAAAAACATGAATAAAATTTCTTGAGCCTATTTATCCAACCAAACAGCTCCCAGCTCACAATATCAGTCTGAATCACCATCAGATTGATTATGGAAACCTTTATATCTGTCAACATAAATAATGTTTAATGGAAAATGTCCAGGTTGCAAGTGATTCTAAGAGGAAAGAGATATTGGAATCATTGTTAAAGAAGAAAAATGTAATACCTTGGATCAAGGCATGAAAAAATGAAATTTAGTAGGTGCAACCAACTGTCAATATTCTCCGAACTAGCAATTGTTCCCCATCAAATCTAGAAATTTGGCACTATAAAATCTTGGTTAGCTCACCATATCTAAATTTACAACAGTATATTAACTCTAATGTCCAGATAGGGTGGATCACCTAGTTAATGGATTCTGTACAACATGAGCAAAGATCAATTGGGTTAATACAGGTGTGTGAAACTTGATTTCATTGAGGGCTGCATCAGGGTTGTTTTGGACCTTGGAGGGCCAGGGTGGGCATGGCCAGCTTGACATCACTCATGCCAGGGGTGCCTGTGGTGGCCCGAGCACTCTGCTGGTGAAAATGGGCTCCCGAGCTCTGTTTTCAGCTGCTACGGCTTCCTGCAACCCTCTGCCAGCAAAAAGGGAGCTCGGGAAAGTTCTGTTTTTGTTGGCAGAGGCACCATGGGATGGTCCTTCGCTGTTTTCAGGGTGGCCCCGCGGCCCAGATCTAAGCACCCCATGGGCCGGATCTGGCCTGCAGACCTTGAGTTTAACACCCCTGGGTTAATACATTGATCAAACCTATCAGAATTCCCAGGGCTGTATACTAGAACTGAGAAATGAGTAGCAATTAGAGAGAAGTGAAACAAACCATTTCTATATTTGAATTTCCATGAAAATTACACAGGTAAATTCATAAGGTCACCAGGAATTGAGCTTCATCTAGAAGAGATTTTATCATTCTTCTAGTATTGAGTAAGATATGTGGATTTCCAGAGGATTAAATACTTTCTGTCTGATACTAACGTCCTCCAACCATGTTTTTTCAAGCTAGAATAGTTTATTAAGTAATTTTATTTTAAATGTTTATTTATAAATATATGAATACACAATCCTTATTATTCATGTGTGTCTCATCTACACAAAATTTTAGATCTGCCAGGTTACTCCTGATCCACTTATTTCAGTCTCTTGAATAGAAAAATCCAATAAAGAAAGATAGAATGAAATGAAACCTATGAAAGGTTAAAGATATTGTATAATATCTAAGAGGGATGAGGGACAATAAGATTGTAATTTCCTTCCTTCTTTCCTTTCATTTGATTTGTCTTTTATTCTAGGAAAAAAATAATCTTAATATAAATAAAATAACAACAAAAATGAAGCCTAATTCCAATGTTACAGTATAAGAGAAAAGCCATCATCTTACCTGCGGAAATTTATAGATATACAAAATATTTGCCATATGAAGGGAAGTTTGGGCATCAAGTCCTCCAATGACTGCTATTAAGTTATTTTGGATACCACATTTATAATTGGGCATGAATCTATCTGATGTAGACATCAGCTGTATTGTGGCATGATATGTTCTCTTTGCATTGAAATAGCTGTCATAGATGTGAAAACTCAAGGAAAAATTAGGTAGCAACTGGGAATTTTTATTTATTTCCTTTACTGCAAATGCCAAAGCCAGAATGTGTTGATAATGCTTAGTTAGGACACTAGAATAAGAGTTGCATTATAAATCAGCAGGATAGATTATAGCCGACATTTCCAAATACTTCACATTAAATTTATGTTGTTATTATTATCAAAACAAATCTTACTCTGGCAATTACATAATGATAACAGATAAATTTTACCAATGTAAGTTATTAAGTTTGTAAGTAGAGTACTTCCTATGAGTTCTCACTGTCTTTTTTCTAGCTGGTTATTTATAAAAATAATGTAATTATCCAATTCAAAGACATATTGAGAATCACATAACTATGCAGTAATAATATCAGGCCAAGATATTCGGCCCAGAAATACAGGGTTCATTCAATAGCAATGCAAAGGAGGCTCTCCAAATGCTGCATGATTGCCTTATCTGATTTTTACCAGCAATACATGTTACTTTAAAAAAAGGAAGATTCATAAAACCCACATTGTATCTATATGTTCATTTCAAAGAAAGTCATGCTCCCCAGAAGGTTAAAGTGCTGGTTTGTAGTGTTCAAAGGTGGAGAAACCAGAATATGTAAGTACTAGATGAAAAGCTGGTTATAGTGATTAACCAGGCTAGAAACAATGAATTCTAGTCTGTGAATTCTAGTCCTGCCTTGGGTACAAAGCTAGTTCGATGACCTTGGATTACAACCTCTCATCCCCAGGAAGGAGGCAATGGCAAACCACTCCTGAAAAAAAATACCAAGAAAACTGCAGGGACATGTCCAGGCAGTTTCTGAAGATTGGACGCAATTGAACGGAAGGGGGGGGAAAGATATAGATAGGGAGAGACCAAAATTACTGCTAACTGATGTTTTCTTTACAAGAGAGCTTGGAAGCATCTGATTATGATTCCAAAATTACTGGATGACTTGGAAAGATCTCTACTTCTGATCACATACAATGGAAATCTACAGTGTTTGATGGAGTAAGCAATTAAACTAATTATCTCTAGGACAGATATACCTGTGATTTGATGGCAACGAAAATAGGACAGGCCAGTGGATAGGGGGAGAGGGAGTAGAATGAAAGAAAATTTGCTAAAAAACAAACATTTAAAGGTATTTAAAATCGAGCAGCTAATTTTTCTGCCAAATCAATGCTTTATATATCATAGCAACTTACTTCTTAGTAAGCATGCAGCAGAGTGTTGAAAATACCCATTTTAAGCTGTAGTTTTAAGGGGCGAGAGAGAAATTCCTTACCTAAGATCCTGGTATACCACTGGTGGAGGTTCTACATCAAAAGTCAGAGGATCAGAAACAATAAAAGTTAGAGAAACAACAGCACCAATGATAAAATATCCTAGCTTGTAATACTTGTGAACTGGAGGTTGCGGATCACGGACATAATATCTGAGTACAAGAGCATGACAAACTGTTTAAGAAAGTAGCAGCATCAATAGTACCATCATTTTGAGTACAAATATAAATAATCCAAATCAGACCGCTTTTTTAAAACTACAATGCTTTAATTAAAATCATGATTAAAATAATGTGGATGAATAGGCATCTCAAGTTTTTCAAGTTATTTAACTGGAATATATAAAGTAGGAATCTGAAACCACAGAAGAATAATTTTGTTTGTCTTAAATCTTTAACTCTGCTAAATGTCATGGTCCTTTTGTTAAGGTATAATAAAATTGCACAAGAGGTAAACAGCAGGATTAATTAGTGATTAACTCATAATAACCACTTTACACTTGGAAAAACCTTATGTTCAATTTGTTTATCACAAATGAATAGAACCTTTCCAGGACTAACAAGGGACAATTGAATCTGAAATGACTTGTCTCAAGAAACAGACATAGAAATTATAGGAATATTATTTGGGGCTACAAAAGAAATGTTCATGCATAAAAGTCTTTCAGTTTGGTATTCTCCAAATGTTTTCAGATTTTAATGTCTCAAATTCTGAGTCTATAGTTCTGAGTGTTGTCATTGTAATCACGCAAAAGTGACAAGGTTGGGGAAGGATCCCAATAAATATTTCTGTTGCAACACAATCAGTTGTAAAAATTCTGCAAATTGATAGGTATTTGACTGGAATGAATTTCAGAACAGAACAGAATAACAGAGTTGGAAGGGACCTTGGAGGTCTTCTAATTCAACCCTCTGCTCAAGCAGGAGACCCTATAACATTCCAGACAAGTGGTTGTTTAGTTTCTTCTTAAAAGCTTCCAATGAAGCATATAAAGAAAATTTATACAAAATGTTTTATAGATGGCAGTTTCCACCAACAAGACTGGCAAAGGGAATGCCATGGTATATCTTAGATGTTAGCTCAATTATCAACAGGAAAATTGGGATGAATTATTACCGTTTGCCGAATTTGCGTATAATAATGCAGTGCATGGCTCTACCAGTTTAACCCCTTTCCAAGTCACTACGGGAAGGGAGTTTGTGCCTGCGCCTGAGTTGCCAGTGGAGAAACCTACATCTATCTCTTTAGAAGAGTGGATGGAGAAATTGAAAGGGGGGTGGTTGAATGTGAAGAAAGCTTTAACTGAGGCGGCGGAGAAATATAAACGGCAAGCGGATAAACATCATTCTCAACACCCTCAATTTTCAGTAGGGGATAAAGTGTATGTCTCTACAAAATATGTGAGACTACGGATTCCTAGTAAGAAGTTGGGTCCTAAATATTTGGGTCCATTTGACATTGTGAAAGTCATAAATCCAGTGACGGTTCAACTTAATCTTCCTAAACTGTTAGGCAAGATTCATCCTGTGTTTCATTGTAGTTTGTTGAAGTTAGTAGCACCTTCTAAAATTAGACCTCAGCATACTGCACCTCCCAAGCCAATAGTAGTGGGGGGGGAGACTCATTACGAAGTGAAGAAGATTTTAGATTCCAGGATGTTTAGAGGTAAATTACAATATTTGTTTCTTTGGATAGGATATCCTTTGACTGAGGTCACTTGGGTGAAAAGTGGAGATATGAATGCTGATCGTTTGGTTAAAGAATTTCAAGAGAAATTTTCGAATAAACCTCAGGGTCCTCAAGGAGAAGACAAGAGGGGTTGATGATAGGATTGTGTATGTTAATCAATTGTATTTTGTTTGTTTTAGGATAATTTCTAGATGGTGGAAGGGGGGAAGCCTGTCAGCCTTGGAAGCCATGAACTCGAGGCATCTGCAGGCTGCCATATAATTACACATGAGAAATAGAGAGGGAGTACTTTCCCATGCAGTTAGAAGTGTTGTACTCAACACTGTCAAGGCCATTCTGTGCAGCACCTGGAAGAGGAGTGGCGAGATGGAAAATGGAATGTTGGATAACACTTATGATTGGGGAATGTGATTTATGATGGGCAAAAGAAGGTTCTGTAATTCTCTTTTGGGTGGGGGAAAATCTGGGCCTTCAGATTCAGGTTTTTCCCAGATGTGCCAACATGGTTTCTTTAATACACTCTTACTTGGATTAATTCTTATATAAGTGCTGAGTGAGTTATTGGAACTTAAATGGAACACTGACACTAACATCAATACCCGGGAGGATACTGGAAAAGATAATAAAAAAACAGATCTGCCAACATCTAGAAACAAGTAAAATAATAACTAGCAGTCAGCACGGGTTTGTTAAAAACAGATCATGCCAAACCAATCTTTTTTTTTCTCCTTTAGTTTTTTATTTTTAAATCTTTATACAAACATATCATTGTGTGAACAGTGTGGTACCTTCAATACAAATAAATTGATATTCATCATATTTATATCATTTAACCAAATTATATAATTCTAATACTATTACATAGCTTCATAACAAGTTAACATCCATCATTTAGTTCCACCAAAAGTCAAATTATACGATACTTCCATATGTCATTTTTATGTCAATCACTCTATTTTAAATCTTTAGTACAAGTAGAACATTATTAATCTTCTCTATTACATTTATGATATCAAAATCTTCATTTGTTATTCAACTATAAAATTATTTTTATTTCAATCACCAGGTTTTAAAATCTAATGCTTAGGTGACTGGTAAAAGAAAATATTATATTAAATAACAGTCTGTTTCTGAGTACATGATATTAACTGTAAGGAGGAATTTATTTACCTCTCTAACATATATAGATGTAGTAATTAGATCTTTTGGTCTCTCACAACTGGAGTAGCTCTGTGTACAAATATTAAAATACTGAACTTTTGATTACCAAGTATTTTGACAAGAAGATTTGAAGGATAGTTCTTATTTTCTGGAAAACAGGAATTATAATATTTTTAGTGCATTTGGCATTCTTACATGTTCAGAGTACTTCAGGTGCCTTGTCTAGTCTTCTTATGATCCTATAAAGTGAATGACAATTATTATCTCCTGTTTTGCAGGAGGGGGATAAAGGAAAGCTTGCCTAAGGTCACGTCATTTGTTAATGCAAAAGAGAGTTTCATATCAGGAACTCCCTGATTTATGAATTATAGTTATAGGTTTATTAATATTTTCACTTACTAAGACTGCCTATGGCATGTGCTAATTTCAGAAAGTACAGTGGAAGTTAAAGACTGGTTTGCATATTAATTCTTCAATAGTAGTTCTGTTGGTGACTTCCTCATCTTCTGCAACTGAGTTTTCCTCCTTATTTCCAGCTATACTCACTGCAGAATTGAATGAACATACAGGTAGTCTTCAACTTATGACCACAATTGAGCCCAAAGTTGCTATTACTAAGGGAGTCAGTTAAGTGAGCTTTGCCCCATTTTAAGATCTTTCTTGCCAGTTGTTAAGTGAATTCCTGCAGTTGTTAAGGTAGTAATATGGTTGTTAAATGAATCCGGCTTCCTCATTGGCAGTGTTTGTCTGAAAGTTGCAAAAGATGATCACATGATCCCGGGGCACTCTAACTACAGTCGCCAAGCATCTGAATTTTGATCACATGACCATGGGGAAGTTGCAATGGTCATAAGCGTGAAAAATAGTCATAAGTCACTTTTTTCAGTGCCCTTGTAACTTCAAACAGTCATTAAACGAACTGTTGTAAAATGAGGACTACCTGTACCTATAGTGTAGGATCAAGGATTCACATTTCAGGCACTCCCAAACATGAAGGAAAGCACTATTAAGAACATGACTCCAGAATAAGAATTCTTAGCACTATGAGCAAGCAAGCAAGGACTATTAAATTAAAGGTTTAAATGCATGGCTATAAATCAGGGATTGAGTTTACGGCCCTGGACAGCTAGTAATGTGGCCCCACAATATCGTAATTTTTTTAACATTATTATTTGATTTTATATTGTAAAACTATATCATATATATTTTATATGTGGCCCAAGATAATTCCCCTTCACTCAGTGTGGCCCAAGCAAGCCAGAACGTTGGGCACCCATGCAATAAACGATAATGATTTGTTCTGTACCGTTTTATAGAAAACGTGTTGCTTTGATTAACTGTAGCATAGCCTGCCTTTTAATATTTCTAACTTTGAATTAAGGGTGAACCTACCTCAGTGCAGATGCAGGATGACATTTTGTAGGATACAGCTTGGAGCTTATAATTTAGAGATTTTTAAAGAATCCCTTCTTTCTCCAGCCTCAGGAAGCTTGTGGATTAAAGATATAAATTGAAGCTGCAGCGTAGGCATTTTGAAGACCAGGGGCACCTGATGCAGGAGATGACCAGGCTGAGCCAGAGGGTGGGTTCAAACACATCATCAGTTTGGAGTCTCTACACCCCCATAAAAGACCTACGTCCACACACACCCCTTGAAGTCCATTGACCTTTATCTAGTACCCATTTGCCTTGTGGTTCAGATTCTTGTGTGAAGGTAGTATAAAATAAATTTGTAGAACTTTTGAACTCTATCCTGACTTCTGAAATCGGCAGAGATTAAAAATCTAAGGTTGAGTTGAACGAACCAAAACTTTTACTCAAAATTTAAATGAGAGGCCAGGGCAGCTGTTGAGGACTTTTAAAGGACTTTTTACTTAAAAGTAAGAGGAAAGGCAGGGATATTCCCAAGGCCATCAAATGTGCTAAAACGCCTCAAACACCAGTCAAAATCATATAAACTGGTAGCCTCTGGATTAGTTCATCTAATTTATGCCAACCTCAGTCTGCCACAATCATGTATGCCTACCTCTGCCTTAAGGTACCTCTTATTATTATTCTTTTGCACATATGCACACTTTTCTAATTAGGTATCACAAATTTAATCCCATTATCTTCACACCCCTAATAATAGGTCAGATCCTTCATTATATTCTGGCTGTTGAAGTGTTTCAAGAATAGCTTATTTAGTTCTGAATAATTTTTCTTTCCTGGAAAAGTAATTGCTGTAGTGGATGTTATCTATACTTTTAGTGATTCTATATTATTTTCCTGTTCATGGTTTTTTGAAAAATTTTTGCATACTTTTTTTTTTAATTATGGTTGAAATACCCCACTCTTTCTTGGATATGTAATGTATATTGATGACTTAATTATAAAACAGGGGTGTGAGTGGGTTTATTTTCTTGCCTCTTGCGCAGAACTGATGGGCTGTTTTTATTAGTTGTCCAACTCTCTTAAAAAAACAACTTTATTAGTTCACGCTGTGTTCAAACTTGCCCGTGGTAAATAAGGTTCTAACACTGACAGAAAGAAAATACTTGTGATTGCTTTAATAACTAGGAAAGGTTACACTAAAAATATAGGGCACCCTTGATGCTAAGTAGTTTTAACACATCATACAGAAAGAGTATGGATTCTTTTTTTAAATACTGCTCTGCCTTTTGAAATCTCAATATGCCAAAGGCACCAGCATCAGATCTGGTTTTGAAAGGGAAAAAAAAAGGCACTAAGAACACCAAGCAGTAGGTGAAAAGATTTTGGAACACAAGGTCATTTTAATTCATACTTTTCCCTTTTAAAAAGTCTCAGCTTTGATATTTTTGCTGAGAAAAAATAATTCCTGCTTAAATTGTGGCATTAAAGACAAGTTGCCTCTTTCAAAGCACATTATCAAAGAATGCTGAAATTGCAAGATACTGAAACAACAATGTATCATTGGTTTTGAGTATGGTAACCAAACACTTTCTTAAAATCCTTTGTGCTGGTGGGTTCTTTTTCTATTTGCTTTTTTTTAACTACAGCAGTTTAAAAACAAGCTGTGTCCTATTTACATCTCACAGCTCAAAAGCCATTTAAATTGCAAGGTTGTTTTATTTCCAGCATTGTTCAATTAATCTTGTAAGAGAGAGGGTCTTTTGACTCTAGTTTTTAAGCATAATCTTTAAAACAAAGATTTCTACACTTTACAAACATGACCAAAAACAGAACTGGCTAATTTATCCAAGTGCTATTTCCAGCAGATCTCTTTAATGACCTTTGGCAATAATTACTTATGAAATTTAATGGGACATCCAACATCCTCTTTTAGACATTTATCAATGTTTTATAATCTTTTCATTCTTTTCTCTGAATGTGAATAATCAGTGTAACCAAAAAACTCAGAATAGAAGCATAAGTTATTTAAAGATGTATGTCTTCCATAGCGCTTTGATCTTGAATCCTTTTTTTATTTTGTCATGCCATCTTTCGTGATATCTATTCAGTTCTCTAAGCACATTACTTATTGTCAATATAGATACATTTTTTTGCACATTTCCTTAACTTTTCCATTTTTTTCCATTCAGAGTAGAGGTTATAGAGGCTATGTACAGTGATTAGAAATTTTCCCAGCAAAGTGGCATTTCTTTGTGTGTCTATGGAGATTCTCAATCATCCAGGTCATGGTTGTCCCAGAGATGCATTTTCCAAAAGGCAACTGGACTTTCTTGAGGGGTTTTTTTTTCCTTTGAAAACTTTTTGCTCCTGATCCAAGAAATTTCTTCTGAAAAAGCTTCTTGGATGAAAAGCAAAATGTTTTCAAATTGGAAAAAGCACCAGTGGGACATTCCTTTGTGTGTTTCAGTGATGAAACTGATCAGAAAAGGATTTAAGTGATGTGAAGTAATCCCTAATGTTATAGTAAAAGTGTCCAAACCCATGTTCCTCTAGGACAACTCCACATTAAAGATGTGCAGGTGTATGAAACCTCTGATTAGAGGGGGTGGAATGTTTGGGGAAGGAAAATAGGCCAGGATGGGCAAGTGCCCAGAGTCGCTTTTCAGTCAGATGGGCGGTATATAAATAAAGACATATTGTAGATGTAGATGTCTGAGTGTCTCCCATCGTAATTCACTCCTGTCATGTCCCACTCACTGATTTGTATCATATGTATAGTGTTATTTCGTAATAAAATGCTTTATAAGACTATAATTGTGAATGTTATCTTGTAATCTGGCTGGCGATAGAAAATGGAAAAGTCAAGGGATGATATAAAGTGAAAGAAGATTCATGTAAAAAAAAAATTAAGGAATTAAGGGGGAAATGTTTTCCCATCCTAAGTTACAAATTGGGTGCGTTCAAGTCATGAGGTTTATAATTTTTATATTTATCCTGTCAGGTTATTCAAGATTGTATAATGGAATTAAATGTAAGCTTGATCCTGATTTTCAACCAACTAATCTTGAAATTAAAACTAAAAGGAATAAATGATAAAGACTGCAAGTGAAATGAAAACAAAATAATATGCTTGTGTGTCTATAAAACTAAGAGGTAAGGGGTATAATAGATCTGATAAAAACATGCACTGAAATAAGATATAGGTTTAATTATGAATGAAAAAGCTAAAATGGCATTCGAAACGTATGAAATAGAGTCTTATCTATTGTGGATGCCTAAGGAAGTGGATGTCTATAAGCCTGTGAAAGTTGGCAGTTTGCAGTCCGGTTAATGGTGATAATGGAAGAACCAAAGATTTTGGTGGAAAATTGTGAATGAATGTAATCGAGGGCAAAAATGTTCTGTTAGCGCCATATTCACTATTTTCTTATTCTGAATTTATTTTTTAAAAAAACAATTGTACCCAGAAAAAAAGAAACTTGATTGTAGTTTACAGAAAAGTAACATTTAATTTCAAGAAAAAAGAGGGTATGTCAAGAAAAACAAGGTGTTGAATGTAGTTGGAAATAAGAAGCATGGTGTGGGAAAGTTAAGAACAAACAGTGCTAAAATGCAGTGACCAGTATGAAAGAATATGTTGAGGTGGTTTAGTCATATAAAGAGGATAAATAAGGATCAAATCACACATTGCAGCATCCCCACGGTCACATGATCAAAATTTGGACACTTGGTAATTGGCCTGTATTTATGACGGTTGCAGTGTCCTGGGGACATGTGATCTCCTTCTGCAACCTTCTGACAAGCAAAGTCAATGGGGAAGCCAGATTGATTTAACAACTGTGTAACTAACTTAGCAATTGCAGTGATTCACTTAACAATTGTGGCAACAACAACTGTCTTGTTTAACAATGGAAATAAAATATAACTTTTATTGTCATTTTTTTCTGTGAACACATTGGCATACATTAAAAATTGAATTCTGATATGCGCCCTCAAAACAAAATAAATATATACTGTACCCATACGCAGACATACACACATAAACTTATGCTACACACACATGCACACACACACATTAATCACAGTCCATTTTGAAATACATAGTGGAAAAAAATATTGAGAGTTAACAAGGTTAATAGTATATGGTACAAAGTTATTAATGCCATATGGCACAAAGAAAATTTGAGCTTGTGGTCGTAAGTCAAGGACTACCTGTAAAGAATAAGTCAAGAAAAATGGTTGAGACAATGAGATCCTTAAAAAGATTAGAATTTTAGAGAATAAAATTGATAAAGAATAGGAGGAGATTTAGAAATATAGAATTGATATAAACTAAATTTAACTATATTGTTTTTGTCCTTTTCCCATGCCTTAATTTCTTAGGTTTACAATTTCTTATTAGTTTTCTATGTTTTGCATAACATTGCTTATTGTATTATAACATGATTAGTACCCATAAATTTATAGTCACCCTTCCTTCTTATAATAGTGTTCTTGATCAATATATAGCTGTCCCATGAGGACAATGAAATCGTGTGGGATTTTCATTTTTTTACACATGTTCCATAGTGTGACACAATCAACACAATGGAAGGCCGTTCTGTAATCAATAAAGCAGATCTTGGTTTGCTTTTGGTATTCGTGGGCTTTCTCAATTATCCAATGTTCATCAGTAATAATGTATCCCTCAGCCTTTCTTAAAGCCATATGAACATCTGGCTCACCCTTTCCATACAGGGCTCTAATCTGCATTGGATGATCCTAAGTATTGTTTTGCTGACGTGTACGTTAAGAATACTGTATGATGGTTAGCATGCTGTATTGAGTCTCCTTTTCGGTACTGGCACACGAATTAACTTCTTTCTATCTGTTAGCCAGTATATCCTTCTCTGTCTGTTGACATAGCTTTATTAGAACCTTTACTGATTTGTCTATTGCTTGTCATATTTCTATAGATATGCCATAAATTCCTATAGTTTTTTCACTTGGTAATGACTAGAGTGCCCATTTAACTTCATTTCCTAGCAGTAGAGAGTCTTGCAAACAGGGAATACTTTCTAAGGTATCTTGGATGTTGCCATCTTACAATACAGAATTTCAGTATATTCTTTCCATCTTTCTTTGACCTTCCTTGAATCAGTCACTGTCTGGTCCATTGGTATTCTTGAGCATACTAATTTGATGATGGAACCTCTATTTCAACTTTAGCTTTATTATTAACTTTTTCATGAACATCCTGGTTTTACTTCATGTAATATTGAATTATTTGTTCTTGACGTTCAAGGTCTTCTTAACAACTTTCCCTCCAACACAGTTAAAAAGGATTCTTTCTTTTTTTTCTTCATTCAGCTATATGTGTTTAACAGGAAAAACTACAAATCTGACAATATGTTCCTTTATTGTCATTGCAGGATCTCTGCACTTTTCATATTTTGTCTAGGTCTATCATGCTGCTTCTCCTGAGTAGCAAATCTCTGTTATTTTATGGTTGCAGTCATCATCTCTTAATGTATTTGCATTTGGTTGCCCATGCCTGCTGACATAATGATGGAGTCACCTATGTGTGAGTTGGGCAGTTATATAAATTTGTTTTATAAATAATTAAATAGCTGATGGGGATGTTTTCTTTTGTTTTGCTTTGCTTTTTAAAATACTGAGCAGCAGTCTACCTTTCAAACTCTTTCACCTTCAGCAAAAAACTTTGTACTGTATTTGTTCCTTGCTTTCAACCATCAAAGTGATAATAACATCAGCATATCAAAGCTTGTTGATGTTTCTCCCATCAATTTTAATTCTAATTTCTATTTCGTTGAGTCTAGCATTTCTCACGATATATTCTATACATAAGGAAACAACTTGGTGTATTCCTTTTGCAATTTGCAATTATTTGTTGCTCTATATTCTGCTCAAACTGTGGTTTGCTAGTCATTGTACAAATCCTTCAATATACAGGCAGTCTGGGAGTTACACTGTCTACTGGATGTGCTTCCAGATGGCTTATTCTCACACGAAGCATCCTTTTTGGTAGAAATTGGCAACTCCTCTGTGCATAAAAGTTACATTTGTATACCTCCCAGAGTTTCAAATAATGAAAAAGGTAAAGGATACAACTAACCATTTTACTGTATCTCTTACTGGACTCGATTTAGCCCAATTATTTGTAGTCACACTATGCATATTTAATTTGGCACAGCAGCAGTAGCTTTGAATATTTTGTTTCTGATGGTGGAATTCTAACGCTAGTTATTGATCTCACAACTCCTGAAGTATGGATTACATTATTTACTATGTTGGCTAGAAATGTTTCCCTCCCTCTAAGTATAGAAAATAAATCTTTATAAATATATATTAAGTTGATTTATGAAGTCAATCAATCAAAATATTTAGTGATAGACATATGGAGGCTTAATCACATTTCTCAAATGTCAGCTTAACTAAACAAGGAATCATAACTCTGTGTGTGTGTGTGTGTGTGTGTGTGTGTGTGTGTGTTAATGAATAGAAAATTTATATGGTGTTTGGATTATTATATTCATTGACATGACATCAAAATACAGATGAAATTACAAAATAAATTTCAATCATCTCCTAGGAAATAGCCCCATGCCCCTTCAGAATTTGTGGGAGAAGGAGAGATTTCGAGGGTGTCATGATTCAGATAATTCAAAGGACTGGATATATTCAAAATATATTCAGGATAAGACTGCAACAAGCTATGTATTCTGAACAGACTTGTTGTGGTTAATATTTATGCTTTATAATAATCAGGGATGGATCATCATGCAACATTTGAAAAAGAAGTTCTACTTCTGTCTGTAATGATTGCCACCCTTGGTGTAGATGGCTTCCAGGAGATGCAGGCTTGCTTGCGTTCCCCGGGGCTTATTCAAGGTGAGCATCCAGAGGTTAGCAGGTGAGGTGTTGGGGAGCTATTAATATGCGAAGGCTGCTTGTTTATTCATGTTCCTGCTTCCAAAGAGTTCACACCACTGAAGGCTGGATATTAAAATTTAATTATTGTATGCCATCCTAGAGTAACTTCGTGAGATGGGCAGCTATATAATTTCGATTAATAAATAAATAAAAGCCAACATCCTACTTCCTTGCATTATTGCTGGGCTTTAGAAAGGAGTCAAGACCTTTCTCTTTAGACAGGCTTTTCAGTTTTAATTTGTCAATGGTGACTTAACTGCTAATTCTTATTGAACTTTCTGGGTGGAAAAGAAGGGTGTCAATCAAATAAATTCTCAGTGCCAATTGCCGTCAGACCAAGGTGTTCATTGTTCTGAGAGTGAACTCAGAACAGGGGATTAAGGGTTATTTATTTTATGTGCTACTCCTTCTGAAGACCATTAGGAAACCAGCTGCTGCTTACATCTTGATCAACATTACCTTCCTATCAGTCAGAACAGGTATGATTCTTGGCATCATTCAAGGAGCTAGTTATTTAAAAAATGTTTTTGTTGCATAAGTGCCTACACTGTGAGGCTTTTTTTGGGTAGACCAATGTTTTCTGAGACTTAGAATACTTAAAAAGCCTTTTTCTGCAGATACAGCAGAATGGAAATAGTGTGAAAATCGTTGCCTCTCTCTTTGCAAATGTTCAGCTTAAAAATGCTTGTTCCAGGGATTTTTTGACATATGTAAGGGTGACATGCATCACTGGACTTGCCCCACCTGACTAGAGTAGCTCAGAATGGTATAACAATGATTGGCTTCAACTAGTATTTGCCACCACCTTCTCTTCCTTCCTTAAACCAGGTGTTTAAAGCAAGACCAAAAGAAAGAAAATGTCTTTTCCTTTCTGTTCAGTGAAAAACACAAGGACAGCATAACCTGTAAACCAGTCATCAATCTTTAGAATGCATTACCAGATTACAAAATAAAGTAGCATTAAAGTTGTCTCTTTAAAATGGCATTTGGCGTTTATTAATTCACATAGCAATAAGAGAAACATGAATGGGTTTTAGACTTGAGGATAACTTTCAGATTCAAAGTGGAACTCTAAACAAAAGAACAAAGTACAGATTCTTTCAAAATGGAGATTGAACATCAGAAGAAAATAGTTTTGAGATTAATTGGGGAAAGTTTTGTCCCCCCAAAAAATTAAAGCAGTAAGTTTCTGGATATTTATTGCAGGGGAATCTACCTAGCTTCACTTCCTTCTTGCATTATGGGAGATGTTATTTCCAGCTTATGGTGTGCTTGACATTCATTTCCTTCCCTCAGAGCAAATTACTACTCCCTGGAAAGATTCAAGTAACAAAAACATATCTTGGACTCTACCCCTGCTATCTGATCTTAGGGAGTGATACTCACCATACCAGAGAGAGGGGAGACCAAACTCTTTGTGTGCTACTGCCCCAACCGAAGTCTCAAAAACTTCCACAGCTAGAAACTCCCATTATGAGATATCTGATTTCAAGGCCATCCTGACTTCCTTAGCACTGTCAGAGTCAGACAAGAGAAATGAATCAAACAACACCTCACAACATTCCTTAGGAATTACAGTTCCTTGTAATTAAATTTTTGCTTTCATCATTCCACCCTAAAATTCCTTGGGAAATATATCCAACTAGGCCAGTGTTACCTTCATTTCCACCAGTGAGTTTCCAGGACCAATTCCATCTCCTGGCAATAATTATTTTTAAGACTTTCAACATAACCGTAAAGAACATATTTTGCTGTATGAGTTTCAATGCCGGTTGTAATTCTCTATTGGGCCCTACTTAGTTGATCCTCTCTAAACACAGAGGCAGGTGGAAACCAAGTGTTAAAATAACACACTGGGGATAGCTGTTCATCTGACACAGCTGGAAGACTCAATCTAAATAGGCTGGAGTTCTCCATTCTGTGACAGGTAAAATGTTGTTCTTAATATTTCATCATCCTTTGTGAATTCATCCACCTACCCAATGTATCCATGAAGTTCATATTACCAGCCATCCTGTCAAGTCCTGAGTGTGTTTCAGTTGCATATTGGGGATTGTTGTAAAGCACGGGTGTCAAACTCGCGGCATCACGTTGCCGTCGTGTGATGTATCATGATGTTTTTCTCCTCCATAGAGCTGGGGTGGCCTTGGCCTGCGCTTGATGCATCTGGCCCACGAGCCGCCAGTTTGACACCCCTGTTGTAAAGGAATCATATGTACCTATGGTTTTTTTTTCTTACTTGGGGGGGGGGGGGGGGGG